>ML425869.1:0-76624 GCA_005239525.1 Nicotiana knightiana | reverse complement strand
GGGGGGGGGGGGGTAAAGGACAAGCTAATACAAACTTTACAACTACATGTTGCAGTCAAGAAGATTGAGGTTGACACAATAAGCCAATCAAGACTATACCAAACTTTGATTTTTAAACAGTTGCTTTTACATTATAAACTATAAATACAAACTTATTAATTTATTTCTTACACTGTAATGACTCGATCGGTCATTTTTCTTTCTATAACTCCGTTCCCCTAAATGAGGCTTTCTGTACTTGCTTTTATTGATTTATGACTTGCTGGGATGGTCGGTTCGAGATTTGAAAGAGTTTGGGTTGGAATTGGACCACTTAGTTCCTTAAGGTTGGCCTTAAAGACCAAGTTTGACATCGGTCAACATTTATAGTAAACGATCTCGAAATCAGATTTGAAGGTTTCAATAGGTTCGTATTGTGATTTCGGACTTGGGCATACGTCCGGAATGGGTTTTGGATGACCCGGAGCATTTCGGCGCCAAATAGTGAAATATGATTCTTGAAGTTCAAAAATTGAGGTTTGGAACGTATTTTGATGATATCGAGGTCTGAACGAAATTCCCAGACCGGGAATAGTTCTGTAATGTCATTTATGACTTGCTCCCAAAATTTGGTATCATTCCGAGTAGTATAAGTACATATCGATTTGTTGGAAGTAGAGTTAAGAACTTGAAGTTCAAAGTTTGATCCAATTTGGTTTTGGGGTAAGATTCTTGGTTTCGTTGTTGTTTTTTGCATTTCAAGAATTCGAGCAAGTCCGTGTTCTGAATACATACCTATTAGTGCCTTTGGACGGGGTCCCGGGTGGCTCGGGTAAGTTTCGGACCCCTTGGAGCTAATTGCATGAAACCAGAACTTCCCAGTTCTTGTTTCCTTCTTTGGTTCACGAAGGAATCATCACGTTCGTGTAGAAGGAGTTGGGTAGGGGGAGGGATGCTCTTCGCGTTCGCGATAGCTGTCCCGCGTTCGCAAGGGTATGAGTCTCTGACCATCACATTCGCGTGAGGCCTCCTGTGTTCGCATATAGAAAAGTACTTGGGTCGGGCCAGCTTTATTCTTCGCGATCGCAGTGTCCCATCCGCATTTGCGTAGGTCTAGTCAAGCTAGTTTCCGCATTCACGTTTCATCTGTCGCGTTCACAATGAAGGGCCTTCAGGGGACCTGAGCCAATGGCCTTCGCGAATGTGTGGCCCCTGTCGCATTTGTGATGAAGGGGGAAGCTGGACAGTGAGTTTAAAATCGGGACTTAGGCGTATTTGGGGTCATTTTATTACATCTTTGGGCAATTTGGGAGCTTCTGAAGAGGAGATTTCAACGTATCATTGTGAGGTAAGTTATTTCTACTTAATGTGAGTTTAATACTCGGTTCTTGGGTAGAATAACACATAATGATTAGTGAAAATTTTGGGTTTAGAGTAAAACCTAGGGTTTCAATAAATTAGGATTTAACCGCGAAATTAGATATGGAATCTAGTAAAAATCATATATTATTGATCCTAAGGTTATGGGTAACAACTTTCCTCAAGAATTTCTGAAATTCGAGCATGTGGGCCCGGGGGTGAATTTTTAGGAATCATACAAAGTTGGGTAATCACTTAAATGGTGGAATTATGAACTTTTAAGCATAGATTGATTTGTTTATGTAATGTTTGATTAGTTTCGAGTTGTTGGGCGACGAATTCGGAGATTCGGGTGCATTCTTGAATCGAGAAATAGGCTTGATACGAGGTAAGTCTCTTTTATAACCTTGTAAGAGGGAATTGTCCCCACATGTGAAGTAATTAATTATGTTCTACTATTTGTGAGGGTTACGTAAGCACGAGGTGACGAGAGTCCGTACGTAGCTACTATTATGCTTATGTCCGAGTAGTCTAGGAACCAATAGCATGATTTACTTGCCGTATTTGTAATTTTACTGGTACATCTAAAATGCTTAAATCATATTGAATTTGGCAAATGAATTTCTAAAAAGATTAAACACCATCCTCTTGACCATTAAAGGAGGAATTGTCATTTCCTTGGGAATTTCTTTCCTAATGATGTCTGGATTGACTATTTGAATGTGTGTATCTATGAGTTCCTACGTCGCATGTATAATTCGCGAGCGGGGTAACTCTATTATTACATTTGACCGTGTCACACGTATAATTCGCAAGCGGGGTAATAGATGCATCTATGATACGCATCGTTCGACCCTTCGATAATTCACATTTTATTATTTTGATTGGACCGGGCAGTACGTCCTCGGCCTTATATGCACATGCTACTTGCCCGATATTTCTCCGTGGTTTTCAACTGTTAAAAATGCCTTGGAATATAAAGTGTCAATTCAAATGATAGCAATCGAACTATATATGCTTAAGAGAAGACTCGTCATTTCTTTTCATTACTTGCCATTAATTTTTGATATTCATGCTTAGGTTATACTTAAATATAATGTTTGGCCCTGGTGAGTGTCAAGTCGACCTCTCGTCACTATTTCTTCGATATTAGACTGGATAATTTCTGGGTACATAAATGTTTATGTACTCAAGCTACTCTTTTGTACTTATTTGTATAGGGTATGAGGCAGGTGCATCTGGTTATCAGTTCCGAGCGCGTTCATGAGCTGCTTCTATTGATGCCGTTCAATAGTGCGTTGGAGTCTTTCTTTTGCTTATTCTGTCTACTTTATTTCAGACAGTAGAGTAGATGCATTCTTTTGTTTATTCTACTAGATGCCCGTATACTTGTGACACTAGTTCCTGGCACACACATTGGTAGACTATTTTTTGGGAATGTAATTATTTAAATTTGACTTCTTTGATCATGTCAATTAAATTGGCCTTTGATATTTGTTATCTTCTCATGCTTTGTGACAAAAAAAAACTTAAGCATTTTTGAAAAGGTTTTTATAAAATAAGTGGAACTTACTAGACTAATTGTGTTGGCTTGCCTAACGTCAGTGATGGGCGCCATCGCGACCTAGATTGGGATTTGGGTCTTGACAACATGGTATCAGAGCACTAGGTTCACATAGGTCTCACAAGTAATGGGCAAACCTAATAGAGTCTTGCGGAACAGTACGAAGACGTCTGTATTTATCTTCGGGAGGCTATAGGGTGTTACAAAATTTCTCTTTATTCATCCTCTATCGTGCAGTTGAAAGTATATTAAATATCACTTTTCTATTCTCTCATAAATGGTGAGGACGCGTACAACCGACGTTCTAGATCCGGGAGGAGCCGCTCCCTCTGTTGTTAGAGGCTGAGGGAGGGCACTGGCCCGAGGTAGGGGACGGGGGCGTCCTAGAGCTGTCCTAGTTGCACCACCAGCGGTTCAAGAAGATGATCCTATCATTGAGAAGCAGGGCGAGGTGCCCGCAGCAGATCCTGCCCCGATGGATTTCATGACTACGCCGGGCTTTCACGAGGTCATGGGTCGTATGATGCGGTTCATGGATGCCATGACCCATGTTGGTTTATTTCCAGCGGACCCGACCACATCTCAGGTGAGAGGGGGAGCACAGACCCCTACTGCCCAGGCCCCAAGACATGCATCTGCGGTTTATCAGACTCCAGGTATATTACCCGCAGGTGGGGCCTAGCCAGTAGCAGCAACATCACCTGAGCCCAGACCAGCTGCGGACGGTGATTCGCAGAAGCTATTAGACAGATGGACTAGACTACACCCTTGTGTCTTCAGGGGCGAGCGTCATGAGGATTCTTAGGATTTCATTGATAGGTGCTGGGATAGACTGCTCAACATGAGGATACTAGAGTCTCATAGGATTGACTTCACCACTTTCCAGCTAAAGGGCATGGCACGTAGATGGTGGCAGTCTTATGTTCTTGGCAGGCCACCGGATTCTCCTCCCATCACCTGGGAGCATTTCACCCTAGCTATTCCTGGACAGGTATAATCCAACCTTTGAGAGGGAAGAGCTGCGATACTAGTTTGAGAAGCTGGAGCAGGGTCAGATGTAGGTGACCGACTACGAGGCGAGGTTTTCTGAGTTGTCTCTTCATGCACTTATGATACTTCCTTCTGGCATAGAGAGAGTGAAGAGGTTTGTAGTAGGGTTGCACTCTGTTATTTGGGCCAACATGGCCTGAGAGGTTGAGATGGGGACTCCTTATCAACTGGTAGTGGAGATCGCCTGCAGGATTGAGGGCTATCATCTGAGGAGTAGAGAGCAGGGATAGCGGGATAAAAGAGCTCAGTTTTTTAGGGATTTTAGGGATGCTCCGGCTTGGGGCAGAGGTTAGTTTTGGAGGGGCCAGCCTAGCATGTCCCCATATTCAGCACCACCAACTCCACGAGGTGCTCCAGCGAGGCCATATTTTAGTGCGATGCCAGAGAATTCTTATTGCCCACCAGCTATTCAGGGCTCCTCCAGCGGGTATTCTGGTCATCAGGGTTCTTCAGTGCCATGTCAGAGAGTTCATACCGTCCTCCAGCCATTCAGGGTTCCTCTAGTGGATATTCTGACCATCAGGTCCAGTCTTTAGGGTAGCGGCCGGTAGCGCCGAGAGGTTGTTATGAGTGTGGAGATCTAGGTCTCATAAAGAGGACTTGTCCCAGACTTCGGGACAAGGCAGTACAACAGGGTCATCAACTTATGATTACAACACCAGCAGTCTGGCCACCCAGAGGTGGAGGACAAGCGTGTAGGGGTCGTCCTAGAGGTGGAGGCCAGGCAGGGGGAGCTCAACCAGCTTCTGTTCAGTTAGGTGGAGGCCAGCTAGCCGGTGCTCTAGCAAGATTCTATGCTTTTTCGGCAGACCAGATGCATTGGCCTCAGATGCTGTTAATCACAGGTATTATTTCCATCTGCGGTAGGGAGGCTTCAGTATTATTTGATCCAGGGTCTACCTATTCATATGTATCATCCTTGTTTGCTCATTTTCTGGAGATTCCTCGTAAGTCCTTGTGTACTATTGTTTATGTGTCCACTCCTGTGGGCGATTCTGTTGTTGTGGACTAGATCTATCGGTCATGTGTGGTCACATTCTGTGGGTCCGAGACCAGACCGGACCTCTTGTTACTTGATATGACTAATTTTGAGGTCATCCTAGGCATGGACTGGTTATCTTCTCATCATGCCATCCTAGATTGCCATGGCAAGACTGTTACTTTAGCCATGCCTAAGTTGCCAAGATTGGAGTGGAGGGGTTCCTCAGTTAGTGCAGCTAGTCGGGTCGTTTCTTTTCTGAAGGCTCGTCGTATGGTCGAGAAGGTTTGTTTGGCTTATCTTTCTTATGTGAGGGAATCCACTGTAGAGTCTCCGATGATTGATTCATTACCAGTTGTTTGGGAGTCGTGATTTTGATTTTTGCATTGACTTAGCTCCAGGAACCCAACCTATATCCATTCCACCATACCATACGGCTCCGAAGAAATTGAAGGAACAACTTGAGGAGTTGCTAGTTAAGGGGTTTATCATACCGAGTGTATCACCTTGGGGTGCTCCAGTGTTATTTGTGAAAAAGAAGGATGGGACTATGCGGATGTGTATTGACTACCGCCAGTTTCAAAAAGTTACCATCAAGAACAAGTACCCGTTGTCGTGCATCGATGATTTTTTTGATTAGTTGCAGGGTGATCGAGTGTTTTCTAAGATCGACTTGAGATCGGGGTACCATAAGCTGAGGATTCGGGACTCAGATGTTCCGAAGACTGCCTTCCGTACTAGATATGGTCACTATGAGTTCCTAATGATTTTCTTTGGCTTGACTAATGCCCCATCAACGTTCATGGACTTGATGAACAATGTGTTCAGGCCTTATATTGATTCTTTTGTCATCGTCTTCATTGATGACATCTTGATCTACTCACGTAGCATGGGGGAGCACAAGCAGCATTTGAGGGTATTTCTTCAGACTTTCCGGGAACAAAAGTTGTATGCTAAGTTCTCCAAGTGTTGTTAGATTTTGTGGCGTTCTTGGGGCATGTGGTATCTGGAGAGGTATCAAGGTGGATCCTAAGAAGATTGAGGCGGTTCAGAGTTGGCCTCGCCCTACTTCAGCGACCGAGATCAGGAGTTTCTAGGGATTGGCGGGTTATTATCATCAGTTTGTGGAGGGCTTTTCATCCATTGCAGCCTCTCTGACTAGATTGACCCAGAAGGGTGCCCCATTCCAATTGTCCAATGAGTGTGAGGCTAGTTTCCAGAAGCTCAAGACAACTTTGACCATAGCACCAGTCCTAGTGTTGCCTTCCGGTTCAGGGATGTATACAGTTTATTTCGATGCTTCACGCGTTGGCTAGGGATGCGTGTTAATGTAGGAGGGGAGATTTATTGCATATGCTTCACGTTAGCTAAAGATTCATGAGAAGAACTACCCCGTGCAAGATTTGGAGTTGGCAGCGATTGTTTATGCTCTTAAGATTTGGAGACATTACTTGTATGGGGTGTCTTGTGAGGCGTATACAGACCACCGCAGCACTTATTCAAGCAGAGGGACCTTAATTTGAGGCAGCGTAGATGGCTTGAGTTGCTGAAGGACTATGAAATCACTATTCTTTATCATTCGGGCAAGGCAAATGTCGTTGTAGATGCCTTAAGCAGGAAGGTAGATAGTATGGGTATCTTGGCATTCATTTTGGCGGAGGAGAGGCCACTAGCTTTGGACATTCAGTCCTTGGCTAACAGACTTGTGAGGTTGGACATTTCGGAGCCCAACCGAGTTCTTACATGTGTTGTTGCTCAGTCTTCGTTGTTGGGGAAAATCAAGGCTCGGCGGTTTGATGATCCGCACTTGGAAGTTCTCAGAGAGACGGTACTACAGGGTGGTACCAAGGAGGTTTCTATTGGCGAGGATGGTGTTCTGCGACTTCAGGGTCGCCCATGTGTTCCTAATGTTGATGGCCTGAGAGAGAGGATTTTAGAGCAGGCTCATAGTTCACGGTATTCTATTCATCCTGGTGCTACAAAGATGTATCATGACCTGAGGCAGCACTACTGGTGGTGGCGGATGAAGAAAGACATAGTGGAGTATGTGGCTAGATGTCTAAATTGCCAACAGGTTAAGTATGAGCACTAGAGGCTAGGAGTCCTACTCCAGCAAAAGCCTATACCTGAGTGGAAATGGGATTGCATCACTATGGACTTCGTAGTTGGGTTGCCACAGACTTTGCGGAAGTTCGATGCGGTTGGGGTTATCGTGGACAGGTTGACCAAGTCGGCACATTTCATTCCAATAGCCACTACTTACACTTCAGAGAGGTTGGCCCAAATCTACATTTGGAGATAGTGCGGTTGCACAGTGTGCCTATGTCCATCGCCGATGAAGGCTATTATTATGTTTGGGAAGAAAGGCATGTTGAGACCTAGGTTTATAGGCCTATTTGAGGTGTTGAGGCGACTTGGGGAGGTTGCTTATAAGCTCGCTTTACCTCCCAGCTTGTACGGAGTTCATCCGGTTTTACATGTATCTATGCTCCTGGTATGATTCTAGACCCGTTCGACGTTTGTTTAAGAGGTGGAGAATATAACGATCCGACCGGTCATTTTTCATTCTAGAACCCCGTGCCCCTAAATGAGGCTTCCTTTACTTGTTTTTACTGATTTATCACTTGCTGGATGGTTGGTTCGGGATTAGGAAGAGTTTGGGTTAGAATTGGAACACTTAGTTCCTTAAGGTTGGCCTTAAAGGCCAAGTGTGACTTTGGTCAACATTTTTAGTAAACAACCTCGGAATCAGGATTTGAATGACCAATAGGTTCGTATGATGATTTCGGACATGGGCGTACGTCTGGAACGGGCAAAATAGTGAAATATGATTCTTGAAGTTCAATAATTGAGGTTTGGAATGTGTTTTGGTAGTATCAACGTCCATCGGAATTTCGAGACCGGGAATAGTTCCGTAATGTCATTTATGACTTGCTTGCAAAATTTGGTATCATTTCGAGTAGTATAAGTACGTATGTCACGCCCAACCCCGGGGGACGAGACCGGCGCTTAACCGAATGAACCCAGTCAAGCAAGCCTGTTTAGCCCTTCCTACCCGACTCGCTTACTCCCCGATTTTATCGCATACATTATTTTCTGAGTTAGGAGGAGATAAATCAAAAGCATACATTTATAACATTCAGTCCATTTTTCCTTTTTACACCGCTATCAACATTAGATATTCCAAAACATACATACCAATTACAATATTTATGAAATGGGATCACAGTTACGAGTTAGCCCTACAACTACACAAAATATATACAACCCACATAAGTGTCTACGGAGCCTCTAAAAGTACGGAAGATAAACATAGACCTGCCAACGACAAGGCCCCGACTATACCTCAAAACGGAACAACATGTACAAAAGAGGGCAACATATATCTACACACGGCCCCGAGAGGAAATGTGGCTCACTAGAGCTGCTGAAAGGAGGAGGAGAGGGCACCACTATCGACGATCGGCACTACCAGCTATAGAGCCACCCACATCTATAAGAAGATATAGCACCCCCGACAAAAGAGACGTTAGTACCATTGAATAGTACTTGTATGTATGAACAAACTCTACTATAGATGGAATAAACATCAAACATGCAATGATACAAATAGAGACTTCATATAACAATTCACCGAAGTGAGGGAAAAACACAAATAAGAGTCAACATGCTTTCTTATCGCGTTTTTCCATCTTTTGGTTAATAGTATTTTAAAGACAAGTGCTATTATTTTTACTATACCACCGTGTCGTTCTCACACGGAGTCCGATCTCCGCCCGATCGGCTAAGCCATCCTAAGTGAGACATCAATATACCACAGTGTCGTTATTACACAGATTCCAATCTCTGCCCGATCGACTAAGCCATCTCATTTGAACCAGTGGGACATCATCATTATCACACTTTCATTATTACCACCGTGTCTTTATCACACGAAGTCCGATATCTGACTGATCGGCTAACCCATCCTATTTGGAACAATGAGACGTCATCAATAACATACTTTCATAATTACCACCATGGGTATCATGGAGTCCGATCTCTGCTCGATCGACTAAGCCATCTCACTCTAGGGCATAACCCTATCATCTTTAAATCTGTTAGTTCATATCTCATATCATTTTAATTCTTTAGTTCACATCTCATATCATTTTAATCTTTCGGTTCACATTTCTTTTCATCACTTAGTTCTTGGCACTTGGGCACATTTAACCTTTTAGGTTACATTCCTTTCTCCAACCATATCATATAATCATCCTTCGCCTCGACCAAAACCATAAAATAAGAGGGGTCGTACACATAGTAAAAGAAGGAGCATAATGATCATGATTCATGCATTCAAATAGCATAATGACATGGTAGTAACATAGAATGACATGGAAGCAAGAATTTCTCAACTTAACACACAGAACCCATTTACTCTCTAGAGAATCAAACAAGGGAATTCACACCGTACATTTTGGCACCAACGATTTTATCCCATGAAGATTAGAGTTGGCCATACATACCTCGATTTGGGGTGTTTCCTTAATTTCTACCACAATTCACCGTACCCTTTTAGCACCTTCAATCTAATTCACAATTTGGCACAATTGAATTTAGAACTAGGAATAATGATCATGGCTTGAATTTACTTGAGCAATGTATTAAACATTAGGTGCTCATTAATATTGTATGGTCCCCTTTTTAGTGAAAGATTACTCTAACCTATTTCCCTTTACTAGTTTAGGATTACTTGATTACATGCAAGTAAGGTTTCCATCAACATTCCCATGAATCAACCTATCCCTTGTCCATTTTAACTAAAATCTGGAAATTAAGGTTGGGGTGGTAGAAGCTTACCTCTTAGGGGGAAGAAATTGGTGCCCTACTTGATTAGCTCCAAGCTTGAGTGGTGATGGAGGATCAATTGGAGGGGGTTGGGACGTTCTCTCTCTAGAACCCACTCTCTTCTTACTCTAAATTATCAGAAAATGGCTAAAAAGATGGGGGATGGGTGTTATATATGTCTGGGGGTCGGGTTTTAAAAATTAGAAAATTGGAGCCCTGATGCAGGTTTCCGGTCCGAAACGTGATCGTATTTCGGTTATGCAGTCCACAAACCTGCCGCATAGTTGGACTTCAGCTGGGCAAAAAGGGAAAGGAAACTGCCCAACTATGTGGTCACTATGCGGTCTGCATACCTGTTATGCGGTCGCATAGTGCACCGCATAATTCCCTCCGCAAAACTCAAGTGAAAATGCGACGAACTATGCGGCCCGCATATACAAAATCCGATCGGATTTTGGGCTGCATAGTTGCCCTCAAAATGGATAGCACACTGTCCAACTATGTGACCACTATGCGGTCCGCATAACTGATATGCGATTGCGTAGTAGATCGCAGATCCGCATTCTTCGACGAATTTTCTTCCTCTAAGTCCTGGGGTACTTTTCACTCCTAAGAGGTCCGAACCTAAGAATATTTATGGCTATATCAACAGGGGGATCTAACTAGGCATCGTTTTTGGTTAAGGATTCTACGGGTCTTTACATCCTCCCCCACTTAAGATCATTCATCCTCGAATGAGGATCGGGGAATTTCTTGGGTTTGAAAATACTATATACAACCCCCAAATTTAACTAACTCCCAATTTTTCTAAAAATTTTGCCAGAGTTTCCTTTGTAATTAGGCCTATCTACCTGTCAGAGAGCCCCCGAAACACATTTCAATGAATTTCACATAATCAGTCAACACAATAACATATAAATACATCACAAATTAAGGAGTTATAAAAGAATAGGGGATTAGGGGAGTGGGGTGGCTCTACACAATATGACAAGAAATGCAATTATTTAGAGATGAAGACTTCATAACGATTACCTGACTTATTCAAACAAATAAGGATACTTCTTTTTCATTTCATCCTCCGCTTCCCAAGTAGCTTCCTCAACTTGTTGATTCTATCATAATACCTTAACCGATGAGATTTCCTTGTTTCTCAACTTACTTACCTGCATATCAAGGATGGCAACTGGAACTTCCTCATAAGAAAACTCTTCGTTAACCTCAGCTGTCTCAACCGGCACGATGGAAAATGGGTCTCCAATCACTTTCTTTAACATGGACACATGAAACACCGGGTGCACCAATGACATTTCAGGGAGCAACTCCAGCCTATACACCACCTGTCCTACCCTTTGAGTGATCCTATACGGCCCGACATACCTTGGGCTCAACTTCCCTTTCATTCCAAACCGCCCCTTCATGGGAGATACTTTTAAGAAGACCCAATCATCTTCTTGGAACTCTAAATCCCTGCGACGAACGTCCGAATTGGATTTCTGATGACTCTGAGCAGTTTTCAACCGCTCCTTTATGATTCTAACATTCTCCATAGCTTGATGCACGAGATCCGGCCCCAACAGTTCGGCCTCTACAACCTCGAACCACCCAATCAGTGACCTACACCTCCTACCGTACAAAGCCTCAAATGGTTCCATCTAAATACTGGCATGGAAACTGTTGTTGTAAGAAAATTCTATAAGTGGGAAATGATCATCCCAGCTACCTTTAAAATCAAGCACACAAGCTCGTAACATGTCCTCAAGCATCTCGATAGTCCGCTCTACTTGTCCGTCAGTCTACAGGTGGAAAGCTGTGCTGAGATTTACCTGCGTCCCCAAACCTTGCTGAAATTTCTTCCAAAAGTTAGCTTTGAATTGGGCCCCTCGATCCGAGATAATGGAAACTGGAGAGCCGTGGAACCTGACTATTTCCTTGATATACAACTGAGCATATTGCTCTGCAGTGTCAGTAGACCTGCCGGCAAGAAATGTGCTGACTTCGTGAGTCGATCCACTATCACCCAAATTGAGTCAAACTTGCACAGAGTGCGGGGTAACCCTACCACAAAATCCATATTGATCATCTCCCACTTCCACATTGTTATTTCTATAAGCTGTGCCAACCCACGGGGCCTTTGATGTTCGGCCTTTACTTGCTGACAGTTTGGACACTTAGCCAAAAAGTCCACCACACCCCTCTTCATACTATTCCACCAATAAACTTCCTTGAGGTAGTGGTACATTTTCGTAGAACCTGGTGTACGGAATATCCATAATTGTGAGCCTCTGCCATTATCCTCTCCCGGAGGTCATCCACATCCGGGACACATAATCTTCCTTGGCACCGCAAGACACCGTCATCCTTGCTAAGCGAAAAAGTTGTGGTCTTGTGATTAAGAATTGCCTCTTTTAGTCGCACCAACGCTGGATCATTGTATTTCTTTTCCTTGACTTCCGCCACAAGCGAAGATTCGGCTCTATTATGTACTACAACGTCCCCTCCGTCAGAGGCCGTAAGACAAACCCCCAGACTGGCCAACTGGTGAACTTCTCCAGCCAAGGGACTCTAACCTGCTTCCAAGTGAGCAAAGCTACCCATGGATTTCTGACTAAGAGCCTCCGCCACCACATTCGCTTTCCCTGGGTGATATAAGATATTCATATCATAATTTGAGCAACTCCAGCCATCTTCTTTGCCTCAAGTTTAATCCTTCTGTTTGAATAGATACTGGAGACTTTTGTGGTCTGTGAACACGTTCACATGGACTCCATACAGATAGTACCACCAAATTTTCAATGCAAAAACAACTACTGCCAGCTCCAAATCATGTGTCGGATAATTCTTTTCGTGATTCTTAAGCTGCCTCGAACCATATGCTATAACCTTACCATGTTGCATTAACACACACCCCAGACCAACCCTTGAAGCATCACAATACACCACAAACTTCTCTGTACCCTCTGGCAAGGTCAACACCGGCGCCGAAGTCAATCTTGATTTCAAATCCTGGAAAGTCCTTTCACAAGCATCAGACCACTGGAACTTGACCGCTTTCTGCGTCAGCTTAGTCAATGGGGAGGCGAGAGTAGAGAATCCTTCCACGAACCTCCGATAATATCCAGCTAAACCCAAAAAACTGTGAATCTCTGTCGGGGTCGTTGGTCTAGGACAATCCTTTACTGCTGCGACCTTATGGGGGTCAACCTGAATCCCTTCCCTAGAGATAACATGGCCCAAAAAGGTAACTGATTCGAGCCAAAATTCACATTTCGAGACCTTTGCATATAATTGGTGCTGATGAAGAGTCTGCAGAACTGCCCTGAGGTGATTAACATGATCTTCCTGACTTCACGAGTATACAAGGATATCGTCGATGAAGACTATCACAAAAGAGTCAAGAAATGGCTTGAAGACCCGATTCATAAGGTCCATGAAAGCTGGTGGTGCATTGGTTAGCGCAAAAGACATTACCAAGAATTCAAAGTGCCCATATCGAGTCCTGAACGCGGTCTTAGGAATATCCTTCTCCCTTATCTTTAGTTGATGATAACTGGACCGCAAATCAATTTTTGAAAAGAACTTAGCACCTTGCAATTGATCGAACAAATCATCTATCCGAGGAAATGTGTATTTGTTTTTGATTGTGACCTTGTTGAGCTGTCGATAGTCAATACACATTTGCAGTGATCTATCTTTCTTTCTGACGAAAAGAACTGGTGCGCCCCAAGGCGGAACACTTGGCCGGATGAAGCCCTTTTCTAGAAGATCCTTCAGTTTCTCCTTTAACTCTTTCAATTCCGCTGGTGCCATCCTGTAGGGTGGAATAGATATCGGTTGCGTGCCTCGCAGTACATCAATCCCAAAATCAATCTCCCTGTCTGGAGGGATCCCAGGGAGCTCTTCCAGAAAGAAATCAAGGAACTCATTCACCATAGGCACGGACTCGGGAGTAGGCACCTCAGAGGTGGTGTCCGCAACTTGGACCAAATGGTAGATAGAACCCTAACTGATCATCTTTGAGGCCTTAAGGTAGTAAATAAACCTACCTCTTGGCATTATATTATTCCCCTCCCACTTAATAGCTGGCTCATTACGAAACTCAAGCCTCATAATTTTGGTTCGGCAGTCGAGTTTGGCAAAGCATCAATAGAGCCAATCTATTCCCATTATTACATCAAAATCAATCATTCCTAGCTAAATAAGATCGGCCGTGGTACCTCGACCACACACCGCGACAACACAATTCCTATAGACCCGCGCGAGCATAATAGATTCACCAACCGGAGTCGACACTGAGAACGGCTCATGAAGCTGTTCTGGTTCTATCCCAAAACTCGAAGCAATAAAAGGAGTGACATATGATAAAGAAGACTCGGGAACAATAAGAGCATAAACGTCATGAGATTGAACAATCAAAATACATGTGATAATATCTGGAGAAGCCTCTGCACTCTGACGACCACTCAAGGCATAAAACCGACTGGGTCCTCCCTGACCCCGTGCACCACCCCTAGCTGCACCACGCCCTGCTGGTGCTTGAGGGCCTCGGGTTGGAAGGTGTGCTGAGGATGTAACAGCTGAAGAACTAGACGGTTGGGTGATGCCCCTACCTGCTCCCTGGCTGGATGTACGATAGTCTCTCTGAATATGGCCTCTCACCTCGCACCCATAACATACCAGCCGATCAAAGTAACAGGGCCCAGAATGAAACCTCTCACACTTAGGGCATGGGGCCTTCTACTGCTGCTGGAATCTCCCGCCTGATCGACCCGATTGATGGAACCTCCTACTACCTGAACTGGCCCCAACGCGACCTCCCTGCTGATGATGATGATGTCCTATTGGTGGGGCACTAACTGAGGAATGAACATAAGACTGGGGTGGCCCTGATGACCCATCCCGAGGAACTGATCTCCCACCTCCGAATGAACTCCTAAGTTTTCCCGCCGACCGGGCCCTACTACCACCTTATTGATCCATCCTTAGTTTCAACTTTCGGGCCTTTGTAGCCTGGGAAAATCCCACAATCTTCCCATAATTCATGTCAGAATGTAGAGCAGCTGTGGCAGCTTCATTAACAACCAAGGGACCAAGGCCCTGCACAAACCGACGAACTCGGGCCTCCATAGTCGGTATCATATGAACGGCATACTTGGACAGACGCACGAACTCCATATGATATTCTCACATGCTTCTATTTCCTTGCTTGAAGACCTCAAACTCTGATGCTCGGGCAACCCTAATCTCGGTGGCCAAGAAATGATCTATGAAGGCATCTGCAAACTCACTCCACCTCGCCGGAGGGCTCCCCTCCTCACGGGAATCCTCCCACATCTCAAACCAAGAATACGCCGCCCCTTTCAGATGATAGGAGGCCAACTCTACTCCCTCCGCTTCAGTATTAGGCATAACTCGGAGGGTCTTGTGCATCTCATCAATAAAATCCTAAGGGTCCGCCTCGGGGTCGGTACCTGTGAACTATGGAGGGGCTAACTGAAGGAACTTGTTAACCCTGGAACCTGAAGAATCCACTTGCCCGCTAGAGGATGTGGGGGCAACATTTGACCTCTGGGCCTGAGAGGCCACCAACTGTGTCAGCATCTGAATAGCTCCCCTAAGGTCCCCATCAAAAATACCGGGACCAGAAGCTGGGGCTGGAGGAGGATCAAGAATGTCAGCGGGAGGGATTGTGGCACCCTCTGCTGGAGAAGGAATTGGAATGGCCCGGCCTGGAATGGAGGAGTCAGGTTCATTTATAGTCAGGGAATTCTCACACGCATCATTCAGTTGGGAATAAAGGCCACTCCTGGGGTGGCATTGGACTTTTGGCCGAGTCGCGCTTTCTTCTTGGGTGCCATTTATTGAAAGTTAAAATAATGCACGAGTCAGAGAGAGAAATAGCCTCACTTTTCACTCCATCACACGATACAAAATAACAATGAAGGGTAGTATTCCTAAATGTCCAAGCAGCACCCTAATTATAGATGTGGTCGACAACTCACCGATAAGAAGGGCTCTACTAGACACGGCTCCGAGACATCCTAGGACACTTATAAACCTTAGGCTCTGATACCAAGTTTGTCACGCCCCAACCCCGGGGGACGAGACCGGCGCTTAACCGAGTGAACCCAGTCAAGAAAGCCTGTTTAGCCCTTCCTACCCGAATCGTTTACTCCCCGAGTTTATCGCATACATTATTTATTGAGTTAGCAGGAGATAAATCAAAAGCATACATTTATAAAATTAAGTCCCTTTTTTCCTTTTTACACCGCTATCAACATTAGATCTTCCAAAACATACATACAATTACAATATTTATGAAATGGGATCACAATTACGAGTTAACCCAACAACTACCCAACATTTACACAACTCACATAAGTGTCTACGGATCCTCTTAAAGTACGGAAGATAAACATAGACCTGCCGGTGACAAGGCCCCGACTATACCTCAAAATGGAACAACATGTACAAAAGAGGGCAACATATATCTACACACGGACCCGGGATGAAATAGGGCTCACCAGAGCTGCTGACAGGAGGAGGAGAGGGCACCACTATCGATGATCGGCGCTACCAGCTACAGAGCCACCTACATCCATAAGAAGATGTAGCGCCCCCGGTAAAAGGTATGTTAGTACCATTGAATAGTACTAGTATGTATGAACAAACTCTACTCTAGATGGAATAAACATCAAACATTAAATGATACAAATAGAGACTTCATATAACAATTCATCGAAGTAAGGGAAAAGCACAAATAAGAGTCACCATGTTTTCTTATCCCGTTTTACCATCTTTTGGTTCATAGTATTTTAAAGCCAAGTGTTATTATTTTATACTATACCACCGTGTCCTTGTCACACGGAGTCCGATCTCCGCCTAATCGACTAAGACATCCTACGTGAGACATCAATATACCATCGTGTCGTTATTACACGGAGTCCGATCTCTGCCCGATCGGCTAAGCCAATTCATTTGAACCAGTGGGACATCATCATTATCATACTTTCATTATTACCACCGAGTCCGATCTATGCCGGATCGGCTAAGCCAACTCATTTGAACCAGTGGGACATCATCATTATCATACTTTCAACAGTACCACCGTGTCATTATCACACGGAGTCCGATCTCTGCCCGATTGGCTAAGCCATCCCACTTGGAACAATGAGACATCATCAATATCATACTTTCATAATTACCACCATGTGTACATCATGGAGTCCGATCTCTGTCCGATCAGCTAAGCCCTCTCACTCTATGACATAACCATATCATCTTTAAATATTTTAGTTCACATCTCATATCATTTTAATTCTTTAGTTCACATCTCATATCATTTCAATCTTTGAGTTCACATTTCTTCTCATCACTTAGTTCTTGGCACATGGGCACATTTAACCTTTTAGGTTACATTCCTTTCTCCAACCATATCATATAATCATCCTTCGCCTTGACCAAAACCATCACAAAAGAGGGGTCGTACACATAGTAAAAGAAGGAGCATAATGATATGGTAGTAACATAGAATGACATGGAAGCAAGAATTTCTCAACTTAACACACAGAACCCATTTACTCTCTAGAGAATCAAGCAAGGGAATTCACCGGACCTTTTTAGCACCTTCAACCTAATTCACAATGTGGCACAATTGAATTTAGAATTAGGAATAATGATCATGGCTTGAATGTACTTGAGCATTGTATTAAACATTAGGTGCTCATTAAGATTGCATGGTCCCCTTTTTAGTGAAAGATTACTCTAACCTATTTCCCTTTACTAGTTTAGGATTACTTGATTAAATGCAAGTAAGGTTTCCATCCCCATTCCCATGAACCAACCTATCCCTTGTCCATTTAAACTAAAATCTGGAAATTAAGGTTGGGGTAGTAGAAGCTTACCTCTTAGGGGGAAGAAATTGGTGCCCTACTTTTGATACCCAATTTTTCCTCAAATTATCCTAAATTTGCATATATACCTTCAAAAATTATTTTTTATAATAATTGGTATTTTTCCATAATTTTCCATATTTTTTATCAATTCATTTCTAATTTATCCAGTACTTTTATATCCAATAATTAATCATAAATTGCATTGGAAATAACTTCAAAACATTTCTTGTATATATCATTTTTTATCCTATTAGGATTTAATTATTTTACAAATTAGCCAATTTGGCATTATTTGGCTATAATTACAACAACTTTGCAATTATATCCTAATTATACATTTTATGCTATTTTAATTCAATAATTAGTCATTTTATATTTTACATACTAGTTAATCACCTTAATTCACCTATTTAGCCTTAATTTAGTTTTATGTAATTATTAGTTATTTTTATTAATTATTTAACTAATTTTAATGGGTATTTAACAAATAGCCTTTCTTTATTTAAATTCTAGAGTAAATCAAATATGGTCCTAACCCAATTAATTTAGCCCAATACCCAAGCCCAATCTCTAAAGCCTACCCGAACCAGCATCTGATTGAATCTTGGCCGTTGATCAATTCTAATCAACGGCCCAAAATCGTCCTTACCTAAATTAATCCTAAACGACTACCCCCCTCCCATTTCATTTTCCCCTGCTCAATCGTCTCTCTATCTTTGGTTCTCTCTAGAACCTTCTCATCTTCCCTCCTCCCCGATGGACTCTGTCCATCTTCTCCGGCCACCTCCTCCGCCGGAAACCATGACCTCTCACCCTCTCCTAGCCTCTGCCTCACCACACACCAACTTTGACACTGTCCTAAGGTCCTCAGGCGACCCTGGAGCGGTTGAACTCCTACTTGTGGTCCTTCATGCCATTTTCCGGCCACCCATGGCCGTCCGAGTAAGATTCTTACACTTTCAGGTGGAAACCGGTAAAACCTTGAGTTTTTCTCTCCTCTTTGGGTTCTCTCTTCGAAACCCTAACTTATAAAACCTCTGATATTTCTAGATCTGTAACGGATCTATACATATGTCAAGCTGTTTTGATGTTTTCTATAATGGTTTTCCATTTTCCCTAAAACGATTTTTGTCTTCCAACTAGGGTTTCTAAAATACCTTTCTGCAAAAACGATTTCTTGAAGTTTAAGGGTTCTTCTGAGATTCTTCTCGTATTTTTAAACGGTTTTTGTTAAAATCTCTAATTAATAGATTATTATGTTAAAACTTTGGTCCTAACACTGTATTATAATCTTAGGTTTGCCTTTATTGATTTACTCTTTTGATTCGTATATGTGTCTGTCTCTCATGAATACATTCCGAGTTTTCTATGATTTTTACCCTATTTTGTTCATTAGGGTTCTTGATTTTGGCTTCTTCTGCTTATACTATGGTTGTGCTATTTAATCCCTCTAGTTGTTTACTATTTTTTTTAGCTGAATCTTTAATCCTATGTGATTTCTTGCTACCATAATCATTAAGGTTTCTGACTCTTTGATTCTCCCTGTTATATCACGTTCGTTTGTTAATTCCTTTAATCATTTACTAAGTGCTAGTACCAAATCCCTGATTCTATGTGGTTTTACTCTAGTCTCTGATTTTTATTTCCTACTGTGTGTTTACTTCGTGTACTCACAGGAATCAGTACTACTTTTTTTTAACCCCTAATTTCCTGTAATTGATATCTCCCATCGATCTTTTGTGATGATTTCCTTAATGATTTACAACCTTTAGATTATTTCCTTGCCTTATTTTGGTCAACTATGCTGTCACACAGAGTCTTATATTATTTCCTTAATTGAAATATTTCGAACCTAGTCTCGATTGCATGCCCCGTACTTGTACTATGCTAAGTTATTTCCTTATATGTTATATGCAGTCACATATGGTACCTTTCCTTATTTGTTGTTTGCATAATACCGTTTGAACTTGATTCCTTCAATTAAGGGATACCTATGCTGGTTTTTGTCCCGATTGATACTTAGTCCCTTAATTAAGGGTTAACTTTGATTCCTACCTTATTTTCTACATGTTTTCAAAACTATATATACACTACTTCTAATTAACACAAGGACAAACTGATTGGTTCAATAACTCTTTCTCTCACAACTAAAACTCTCTATTCTCTCTTCTGTGGTACTTGCTATTACTCTAAGTTAGCCGGCTGCAAGCAAAGGCTAACTATTGTGCATCTCCTACTTCCTACTTTGTGTTACTGCCTTCACTTCGCCGGTATGTCCTAATTCAAATTTCAGTTCTCAAACCAACATGTTTCTACTACTGTTGCAATTCATTGTGTTTCTGATATGATTCTATTTACTATTTTGTTGTTCCACATGTAACTAAAATCCTGGACTCCATATAGCATCTCAAGTTATGCTTTATGAACCAGCATATTTTTGTGTACTTGAGACCTGTCTTTATGTGAATCTCCCTGCCTATGTTTGGTACATTAGTTTGATTAGGGTGTACTCTACTGTCTTAAACTGTTTGGTACTGTTATGTTAGTCTAACTTCTGATTGTGTACCTATGCATATCTCTTCCTGTTACATGCTTGCCCTCACATGTTCTATATTTGTCCCTCAAATCCCATTACCCCTGCTTGTTGTTGTTGGACTATTCTTGGTCCTTTATGTGATGCTGAATTTGTTCTGATTGGTGTTCATGCTCTTAAACTCTTTGTTATAAAATTATTTCAATCAAGTATCCTTTTCAAAACTGTTTTCTCACTTAACCTTTTCAAAACTACGTCAAGCACTCTCACTCTACTCTTAGACCCCTTAAGTTCTGCCACCTTTGTGTGAGCATTGCCTTGGGACCCTTGAGCTCCCTCTGAACTTTGACACACAAAGGCTGGCCCTTCCAAACTGCACTTACTCTCTACTGTGGTTATGAAATCTGGGTGTGAGCACTGCCCGGCATCCTTTGAGGTCCTTAGGGAACTCTGACACACCCGGATTATGAGAAAGGTTGTGAAACAATACTTGGCATTGAGGACATGGAGATCTGGGCCTATACTGTAGGCTCCCTATAGTTAACTTCTTATTTTCCTTATTTCAGTTATGTAATTCATACCTATTGGTCTGTAATAATTATTTGTAAACAACTCTGGGGTTGGATATTGAAAAGGGGAGGGGTAATATGCATGCTGTAGTGTAATCATGGGTAGAAACCATGCTTCTTAGGTTTACTTTCTCTATGCGCAATAGCAGCCATATTTAGGTACAACATATGCCAAGCATGCCATGCATTAGATATCATGCTACTTAGGATTCATATATACTGTCTTCAGCATCTCATCATCACTTAGAACTCCTGTCTCTAAGGCAAATAATGACATTAACATAAACTGATTCTGCCTATTCTGGAACCCATATAGAAATCCTGTCTTAGGATAAATGTGTTAACATAAGTTATTATTCATGCACTCATCATGCTACAACAATGCTCCACACTTAGAAAACCCGTTCTAAGATAAACAACATTAAAAACTATCATTTATGTCTATTCTGAATCTGTGCATAAGGCTGTGATTTTGTGTGCATTTAGATATCCTGTTTTAGCGATTGCATATGCATCATTTTGCACTAGATATCATGTTCTAGGATCACACTCACTTAACTACACTTAGTCTAAATACGAATGCATAAAACAGTCACCCTGTTCTAACAACTGGTAATTAATTCCTGTATGTTCTGCAACACTTAGAACTGCATGCTCTTAGGTATAACAACCTGAAATTACTAATAGTTCTGAATAACCGCTACATATTATCTCACGCCAAGGCAAGTATTAGGTAATCAACTTTAAAATAAAATTCGGACTGTCTTCTGGTGATTACTATCAGCATGCTTAAAACCAGTAGGCAAAACTGATTAGGACTTCCTCTCTAAGTTATGTAATAAATCTGAATCTGATGTTATCACTTAGATGCCATGCTTAGGATCTGAATTTGGACCTTAACTGTGTATGAGTCATGCTGTTTATGTGTATTATTTGTGGAGGTATACTTGAGCTTTCTATCTGTTTTCCATGCTTCCCTTAATTGAAGTCCTATCTGTTTCCTTATATGTCGCCGTAGTAGTTTTACCTTTAAAAACCAGAGGGTTTGCCTAGAACCTCCTTTATAGGGTAGAAGTCCTAAATTCCTCCGGGACTAATAGGAAGGGACGGGTAACACCATGCAATAGAGGTCGAGACCAATACTCGCTTTAGTTACCTTCAAGGGGTGAGAAAGGGTAGATATGGATATGATGACCGGTGCGTTAATACCACGTGTAGCCCCTCTTTGAGGAGTGTCATACCGGGTATTGCATTGTTGTGATCCATATTATGAACAAACCTAGGATACCCCTTTACTCCCATAAACATGCTTAGATTATAATTCTTTTCAAAATCTAGCTTTTCCATTAACTGTTTCCAAACCTATGTGTACTTAGACTTAAATCCCCTATTATTTGAACCATATTTGCTTATTTGCTAATTGTACAAAATTCAACAAAGCTATTTGGCCGGGAACTACACTTGTGGATACTGAGGGGTGCCTAACACCTTCCCCTTAGGATAATTTCAAGCCCTTTCCCTGTCTCTAGTTATCAAACGTAATTATAAATGAACCCTTGATAGGTGTCCTAACGCACCTTAAAATCGTTAGGTGGAGACTCTCCAAAAAATGCAAACCCCTTTCCAAAAAGGAACGAGTTGTCTCAACTAATGTCATAAACCCTTTTAAACTGGCCCCGAAAGGAGTGCTTGAGGAAAAAGGGGGCGCGACACCTACTTGATTAGCTCCATGCCTGAGTGGTGATGGAGGATCAATTGGAGGGGGTTGGGACCTTCTCTCTCTAGAACCTACTCTTTTCTCACTCTAAATTATCAGAAAAGGGCTAAATAGATGGGGGATGGGTGTTATATAAGTTTGGGGGTCGGATTTTAAAAATTAGAAAATGGGAGCCCCGATGCAAGTTTGCGGTCCAAAATGCGATCGCATTTTGGTTGTGCGGTCTGCAAACCTGCTGCATAGTTAGCCTCCAGCTGGTCAAAAAGGGAAAGGAAACTGCCCAACTGTGCGGCCACTATACGGTCCGCATACCTGTTATGCGGTCGCATAGTTCACCGCATAACTACCTCCGCAAAACTCAAGTGCAAATATGCGATGAACTATGCAGCCCGCATACACAAAATGTGATCGCATTTTGGGCCGCATAGTTGCCCTCAAAATGGACAGCAAACTGTCCAACTATACGACCACTATGTGGTCCGCATACCTGATATGCGATCACGTAGTGGATCGCAGATCCGCATTCTTCGATGAATTTTCTTCCTCTAAGTCCTGGGGTACTTTTCACTCCTGAGAGGTCCGAACCTAAGAATTTCTATGACTATATCAACAGGGGGATCTAACTGGCATCGCTTTTGGTTATGGATTCTATGGGTCTTTACAACGTATCGACGTATTGGAAGTAGAGTTAAGAACTTGAAGTTCAAAGTTTGATCCAATTTGGTTTTGGGGTAGGATTCTTGGTTTCATTGTTGTTTATTGCGTTTCGAGAATTTGAGCAAGTTCGTGTTATGAATACAAACCTGTTAGTGCCTTTGGACAGGGTCTCGGGTGGCTCGGGTGTGTTTTGGACCACTCGGAGCTAATTGCATGAAACAAGAATTTCCCAGCTCTGGTTTCCTTCTTCGCGATCGTGAAGGAATCATCGCGTTCGTGAAGAAGGAGTTGGGCAGGGGGAGGGATGCTCTTCGCGTTCACAATAGCTGCTCCGCATTCGCGAAGGCCTGAGTCTGTGACCATCGCGTTTGCATATAGCAAAGTAGCTGGGCCAAGCCATCTTTGTTATCATAGTGTCTCATCCGCGTTCGTGTAGGTATAGTCAAGCTAGCCTCTGCATTCGCGTTTCTATTGTCGCGTTCACGATGAAGGGCCTTAAGGGGAATTGAGCCAATGGCCTTCGCGAACGCGTGGCCCCTGTCGCATTCGCGATGAATGGGGCAGCTGGCCAGTGAGTTTAAAATCGGGACTTAGGCGTATTTGGGGTCATTTTATTACATGTTTGGGCGATTTGGGAGCTTCAAAAGAGGATATTTCAACCTAGCATTGTGAGGTAAGTTGTTTCTACTTAATGTGAGTTTAATACTCAATTTTTGGGTAGATTAACACATAAAGATTAGTCTAAATTTTGGGTTTAGAGTAAAACCTAGGGTTTTGATAAAATAGGATTTAACTTCAAAATTAGCTATGGAATCTAGTAAAAATCACATATTATTGATCCTAAGGTTATGGGTAACAACTTTCTTCATGAATTTCCGAAATCCGAGCACGTGGGCTCGGGGGTGAATTTTTAGGAATCATACGAATTAGTTGGGTAATCACTTAAGTGGTGGAATTATTAAATTTTGAGCATAGATTGATTAGTTTATGTACTGTTTGATTATTTTTGAATTGTTGGGCGAAGAATTCGGAGATTCGAGCGCATTCTTGAATCGAGAAGTAGGCTTGATACGAGGTAAGTCTCTTTTCTAACCTTGTAAGAGGGAATTGTCCCCATAGGTGAAGTAATTAATTATGTGCTACTATTTGTGGGGCTACATACGCACGAGGTGATGAGAGTCCGTGCGTAGCTACTATTATGCTTATGTCCGGGTAGTCTAGGAACCAATAGCATGCTTTACTTGTTGTATTTGTAATTTTGCTGATAAATCTAAAATGCTTAAATTATATCGAATTTGGTAGATGAATTTCTATAATGACTAAACCCCATCTTCCTGACCATTAAAGGAGGAATTGTCATTTCCTCGGGAAATTGCTTTCCTAATGAAGTCTGGACTAATTGTTTGAATGTATGTATTTATGAGTACGTGCATCGCATGTATGATTCATGAGCGGGTAACTCTATTATTTACATTTGACCGCGTCACACATATAACTCGCGAGCAGGGTAATAGATGCATCTATGGTACTCGCAGTTCGACCCTTCGGCAGTGCACATTTTATTATTTTGATTGGACCGGGCAGTACGTCCTTAGCCTTATAAGCGCATGCTACTTGCCCGATATTTCTCCGTGGTTTTCAACTGTTAAAAATTCCTTGGAATATAAAATTTCAATTCAAATGATAGTAATCAACTATATATGCTTATGGGAAGACTCATCATTTCTCGTCATTACTTGCCATTAATTTTTGATATTCATGATTAGCGTTATACTTAAATATAATGTTTGGCCCTAGTGAGTGTCAAGTCGACCTCTCGTCACTACCTCTTCGAGATTAGACTGGATACTTACTGGGTACATAAATGTTTATATGCTCATGCTACGCTTCTGTACTTAATTGTATAGGGTCTGAGGCAGGTGCATCTGGTTACCAGTCCGGAGCGCGTTCTTGAGCTGCTTCTCTTGATGTCATTCAGCAGCGCGTTGGAGTCTTTTTTTTTCTTATTATGTCTACTTTATTTCTGACAGTAGAGTAGATGCATTCTTTTGTTTATTCTACTAGATGCCCATATACTTGTGACACTAGTTCCTGGCACACACATTGGTAGACTATTCTTTTGGGAATGTAATTATTTAAATTTGATTTCTTTGATCATGACAATTAAATATTCCTTTGATATTTGTTATCTTCTCATGCTTTTTGACAAAAAAAAAATTTAAGTATTGTTGAAAAGGTTTTCATAAAATAAGTGGAACTCACTAGACTAATTGTGTTGGCTTGTCTAACGTCGGTGTTAGGCGCCATCACGACCTAGATTAGGATTTGGGTTGTGACAGAAAATTTTGCAAAAATTATAATGGCTGCAAAAACAACCACAATCAACTCAAACATTGCTGTAGTTAGTAAGATGTTTTGTACACTTCTGAGGCAGTTCTTGTAGTTCAAAGGCGCCACATGTTGTGAATGGTGGTGGTTTTATTGTCACAAATTGTGCCCAAAATGTTCTTTTCAAAGTTGATGGATGTGGAATTCTTGGAAAAAAGGAAGAACTTATTCTCGAAGATAGTTATGGACATGATTTACTTCTCACCAGGAAACAGGTAACATTTGTTAATAGAAGCAATATATATTTTCTAACTATCATGCATGTTTCAATCGTAAAATACGCCAATAATATTTTGTTTTAGGGCAGGCTGCCTGTGTTACATCTCCTTAGGTGTACGTGAACACGAGATGCTTCATGCATCAGGCTGCCCTATACATGTTTAAATGCTTAAGTGGTTGTATTTGTGTTTTCAGCTGGACCGAATTTGGCATTTTCCTTTTTCTTTATTTCTACGATATTTATACGTAATTGTTGTAAAGCAGCGCCTTGGAACAACAATAACGTTATTTTCGTGTGACTATATATATGTCACGGGTTCGAGCCGTAAAAGTAGCCACTGATATGTGCTATGTTAGACTGTCTACATCACACCCCCAGGGATGTGGCTCTTCACCGGACTCTGCATGAGTGTGGGATTCTTTTTTCTTTTTTCAGTTGTTGAGTTATTTTTCCGTAACAAAATATAATTTCTTTAACATTGGTGCAAGAAACTAAAAGTTGGATGACCATCTATGAAATTATGCTGGCGTCTATAGTAATTGTGAGGAGTTTATTTGTGACTCATGTTGATACCCAAATTTTTGGTATATTATTTTCAAAATGCACATATATTTTCAAAATAATGCATGAGCATCAACTAGTATTTTCCATAATTTGTGTAATTTTAAAGGATTTTTAATTAATTTATTCCATCATTTTATTATCCAAATGATTACTAATTGCATCATAAAAGATTTTATAATAATTTTATTGCTTAATTTTTATCATTTATATTTATATTAAGCTTTAATTATTTTATGCATAATTATATTTACATCTTTAGGTTATAATTGCAATAACTTTGCAATAATAGCCCATGTATGCATAATTATTTTATTTTACACGAAAATGACTTTTTATATTTTTATAATATCAAGTAATTATTTTAAATAATTTTTTCATACACAAAAAGTATTTTTCATCATTTATTAACTATTTTTATAAATTATTTTATTAATTTAAGTGAGTATTTAAAATATAGCCCTTTTTAATTAATTTTCGGACTCCATCCCAATAACCACCCAGCACATTTATTATAACCCAATACCTAATACCCAAACCCAATTACCTTACCCGTCTATAACCCGCCCCAGCCTAAAAGTAATCTTGGCAGTTGATCTTAGAAGATAAACGGTCCAGGATCAACCTTCCTTTTTAATTATACCCAAACCTAAACCCTACTCTCATTTTTTCCCAAACCCGTCGTCCTTACGTCCCTTCTCTTCTCTCTTCTCTCTCACCCCCTTCTAACCCTAGCCCGCTGTCACGACCCCAAATTCTAAACCGGCCGTGATGGCGCCTATCGTGGAATAAGGCTAGCCAATAACCACATGTTCACAATTTCTTTCAAAATCCTAATCAAAATCCAAGCATTCATAAATAAAGTAGGCCAATGAAAATTGCCACCAACCCCAAAACCCGGAGCCAACAAGTCATAAGCATCTAGAAGAATAAGCCAAAATATACTATCATAATACAAAACCTCCAAATGAAAGCTAGATATAACAAGAAGGGAAAAACAGAGATGTTGCGGACTCTGAACAGCTACCTCTATATCCCGCAAATTCGGCTCCGCCCAGATTAAATGGCTAATGCTCGATATCTGAACCTAAATCTGCACACAGAGGTGCATGGAGTAATGTGAGTACGCCAACTCAGTAGTAATGAAAATAAATCAAGTCTAAGAGGCAAGGAGACACATAAACCCAATGCCATCAAATAACAATATACACAGCCTTACTTTCCAATAGTATAACATAGACATATGAAATCATCATGCCTTAAAACCAACTTCAGGAAAATCCTTTGAATTATGTATATTTTCAACAACTTCAAACCGAAAGATTTAGTATGAAAATGAAATGAATCATATAGAGGCCCCTCGGGCAAAACATATTTCATAAGCTCAGAGTAAAAGTAGTAAAATCATAAGTAGCCTCTCGGGCAAAACATGTATCATAATCAGCCCCTCGGGCATGCCTTACAGTCACTCATAATCAGCCCCTCATGCATACCACTCCATCACTCGTAATCAGTCCCTCAGCACCTCACAGTTACTCATCACCTCACAGTCACTCATGCCCCCCAATCACTCATCACTCGGCACTTGGCACTCGGCACTCAGCACTCGGCACTCGGCACTCTGGGCGCTCACTGGGGGTGTGTAATGACTCCGGAGGGGCTCCTTCAGCCCAAGCGCTAATATCACTCAGCACCTCACCATCACTCAACACCTCACAATCAGGACCTCGGCCTCAGTCAGTAGAACCACTCAAACGGCCCCTCGGGCGAATCAATATAACAGGGTACTCGACCCAAAACATCATTTTAAATCTCAAAGTGGTGTAAATCAGGCTGAGTTTTGTAAACAGTATGCACAATGCAGCTGAGTGAAATCATCAATACATAGTGAGAAAAAAAAAACAGCAGTGAAAAGCCCCCAAGGGGTCTAAATAGAACGACACGAGGCCCCAAACTCGGCTTATAGCCCAAATATTTCACAAATCTTCAGAACATAATTTAACATAAGGTTTTGAGTAAAATATGCAACTCATTAGTTGCCGTGGAGAGGACCTAGTCCAATCCAAAAATCAGTATGCACCACATACTCGTCATCCGACATGTGCGCCTTTCTAAAATTGGTGAGAATTATGTAGTCCAGGTTTCCATACCCTCAGGACAAGATTTATAACCATTACTTACCTCTACCGGGCCACGACACTAGTCCGCTATGCTTTTGCCCCTCAAATTGGCTCCCGATTGCTCCAAATCTAGCCAAAACCAGTTTATCATCATCAATATATAACCAATGAACACAACCCAATCGAAAACTATCAAATTATACAAGAATTTCGAAATTCAGCCAAACCCGAGCCCCAGGCCCACGTCTCGGAATTCGATAATTTTTACATCACTAGAAACCTCGTCCTCCCACGATTCTACTCATACTAAAATCATAACAATCGGATCACAATTGCCTACCCAAAACCTCAAAAGAAATTCCAATTCTCCACCCCTTCTTCCCAACCTTTTCCAACTTAAATCCTTCAATTTTCATGCCTAATCCGAACAAAATAGCGTAGAAACAATGTTAATAACTAGAGAACTTACCTTCACTGAAGAGTCACGAGTTCCCTTCTTCAAATTACCTTTAAAGAACACCTCTCGCATGCAAAATAGTGAAAATGAGAGAATTTTCACGGAGGCCGTTTTTATACTGTTTCTGCTAGCATTTCCGCACCTGCGGACACTTTGTCGCACCTGCAGACCCGCACCTGCGGTCCCAAGTGCGCACCTGCAGAATCCCACTTAACGGACCAAATTCGCACCTGCGGCCAATCCTCCGCACCTACGGCTTCGCAGGTGCGGCCAATACTTTGCACCTGCGGCATCGTACCTGCGGCTACCCATCCGCAGGTGCGGCCAACACCAGAAATCACACCAGTAGCTATTTCTGCAAATTTTCCAAGTTCAAAACCCCGCTAACCATCCGAAATCAATCCCGAGCCCCTCGGGTCCCCAACCAAACATACAAACACACCCCATAGAATTATTAACTCTTAGTCGAGCCTTCGAAACACAAAAAACAACACGAAAACACCAAAATTACATCAAATTCAAGCCTATGAACTTTGAAACTTCCAAATTTCGCCAACTACGCCGAAACCAACCAAAACACCTCTGATTGACCTGAAATTTTGCAGACATATCCAAAATGGTATTATGAACCTGCTCCAACTCCCGGAATTCCATTCCGACCCGGATAGCCTATTTTCCACTGCCGATCGGAAATCGCCAAAAACTAACTTTTGCCAATTCCAGCCTAATTCTACACCGGACTCCACAAAAATATTCTGAACACACTCCTAAGTCCCAAATCACCTGATGAAGCTATCCGAGTCATAAAATCCGCATTCCGAGGTCGTTTACCAACAAGTCAACTCTCAGTTGACTTTCTCAACTATTAGGCTACTTTAAGAGACTAAATGCCTCAATTCTTACCATAAGCACTCCGGACCCAAACCAACTGACCCAACACAACAAAAACAGGCTAGCAATATATATGACAAATGTAGAAATGGGGGAAATCTCTCAGAACGACCGACCGGGTCGTTACATCCTCCCTCTTAAACAAACGTTCGTCCTCGAACGGGTCTAGAAACATACCTAGAGTCTCGAATAAGTGAGAATATCTGTCCCGCATCTCCCGCTCGGTCTCCCAGGTGGCATCTTCCACCGCTGCCCTCTCCAATGAACCTTCACTGAAACTATATCCTTAGACCTCAGCTTCCTGACCAGTCGACCCAAAATAGCCGCTGGCTCTACCTCATATGACATATCACCCTCGAGCTGAACCGTGCTGAAGTCCAAAACATGGGAAGGGTCACCAACATACTTCCGGATCATCAAAACATGGAATACTGGATGAATACTCGATAAACTGGGAGGCACAGCAAGACTATAAGCCACCTCCCCAACCCTCTGAAGCACCTCAAATGGCCCAATGAACCTGGGACTCAGCTTCCCCATCTTCCCGAATCTCATAACACCCTTCATGGGAGACACCTTCAGTAACACCTTATCCCCAACCATAAAAGACACATCTCGGACCTTCCCGTCTGCATAACTCTTCTGCCTAGACTGCGCCGTGCGAAGCCGCTCCTAAATCAACCTCGTCTTACTCAATGCATCCTGAACCAAGTCTGTGCCCAATAGCCTAGCCTCACCCGGCTCAAACCAACCAACCAGAGATCTGCACCTCCTACCATATAAAGCTTCATACGGAGCCATCTGGATACTCGACTGATAGCTATTATTATATGCAAACTCCGCTAGTGGCAGAAACTGGTCCCATGAACCACCAAAGTCAATCACACAAGCACGCAACATATCCTCCAAAATCTGAATGGTACGATCCGAATGCCCGTCGGTCTGAGGGTGAAACGCTGTACTGAACTCAACCTGAGTACCTAACTCTCTCTACACGGTTCTCCAAAACTGAGTACCTCTGTCGGAAATGATAGAAACTGGAACCCCATGCAATCGGACAATCTCCCTGATATAAATCTCAGCTAACCTCTCCGAAGAATAACTAGTACCAACAGGAATGAAGTGCGCGGACTTGGTCAGCCGATCCACAATAACCCATATAGCATCAAACCTCCTTGAAGTCCGTGGGAGTCCAACTACGAAGTCCATGATGATCTGCTCCCACTTCCACTCCAGAAAATCAAATCTCTGAAGTAATCCACCAGGTCTCTGGTGCTCATATTTGACCTGCTGACAGTTTTGACGCCGAGCCACAAACTCCACAACATCCTGTTTCTTCCTCCTCCACCAATAATGATGCCTCAAATCCTGATAATCTTTGCGGCACCCGGATGGATGGAATACCGCGAACTATGAGCCTTTGCTAGAATCAAATCTTGAATCCCATCTATATTGGGCACGCAAATCCGGCCCTTCATCCTCATGACCCATCATCATCAATAACCACATCACCGTGACGGACCCTGTCCTGAAGAACAAGCAAATGTGGATCATCATACTGGCGTGCTCTAATCTGATCGTAAAGAGAAGACCTGGAGGCTACACAAGCCAACACCCGCGGGGGCTCTGATAGATCCAATCTCACCAACCGACCTGCCAAGGCCTGAACATCAAGGGCTAATTGCCGCTCTGCTACTGGAAGGTAGGCTAGACTCCCCAAACTCTCTGCTCTACGGCTAAAGGCATCGGCCAATACATTGTCCTTCCCCGGATGATATAAGATAGTGAGGTCATAATCCTTGAGGAGCTCTAACCATCTCCTCTGACGCAAATTCAAGTCCTTCTGCCTTAGCAGATACTGCAAACTACGATGATCAGTGAAGATCTCACATTGCACTACATACAAATAATGCCGCCAAATCTTCAAGGCATGAACAATGGCAGCTAACTCAAGATCGTGCACTGGATAATTCTTCTCATGCACCTTCAACTGTCTGGACGCGTAGGCAATCACCTTACCATCCTACATCAATAGCGTTCCCAAGCCAACTCTAGAAGCATCACAATAAACTGTGTAAGAACCCGAACCAGTAGGCAAAACTAGTACTGGAGCTGTAGTCAATGCTGACTTGAGCTTCTGAAATCTCTCCTCACACTCATCAGACCATCTGAATGGGGCACCCTTATGGGTCAATCTGGTAAAAGGCGAAGCAATAGAAGAGAATCCCTCCACAAAGCGACGGTAATATCCTGCCAAACCAAGGAAACTCCTAATCTCTGTAGCTGAGGATGGTCTGGGCCAACTCTGCACCGCCTCTATCTTCCTTGGATCAACCTGAATACCCTCACTAGACACCACGTGCCCCAAGAAAGCTACCGAACCAAGCCAAAACTCACACTTGGAGAATTTCACATAAAGCTTCTCCTCCCTCAACCTCTGTAATACAACTCTCAAATGCTGAGCATGCTCTTCCTGGCTACGAGAATAAACCAGGATGTCATCAATGAACACAATGAAGAAGGAATCAAGTTAAGGCTAAAACACGTTGTTTATCAATTGCATGAACGCAGCTGGGGCACTAGTCAGCCCAAATGACATAACCAAGAACTCATAATGACCATCTCTGGTCCTGAAAGCAGTCTTCAGAATGTTAGAATCCCGAATCCTCAACTGATGATACCCAGATTTCAAATCAATCTTGGAAAACACTCTAGCCCCCTGAAGCTGGTCAAACAAATCATCAATGCGGGGCAAGGGATACCGGTTCTTCACCGTAACCCTGTTTAGCTGCCGATAATCGATACACATACGCATGGACCCATCCTTCTTCTTCACGAACAGCATCGGTGCACCCCAAGGTGACACACTAGGCCGAATTAACCCCTTATCCAGGAGTTCTTGAAGATGATCCTTCAATTCCTTTAGCTCCGCTGGTGCCATACGATAAGGTGGAATAGAAATAGGCTGAGTTCCTGACACCAAATCAATACCAAAATCAATATCCTTGGCCGGTGGCATGCCTGGCAGGTCTGCAGGAAACACATCCAGAAAGTCACGGACCACAAGAACTGAATCAATAGCGGGAGTCTCACCACCGACATCCCTCACAAAGGCCAAATAAGATAAACACCCTTTCTCAACCATGCGCTGAGCCTTCAGGTAAGAAATCACCATGCTAGGTATATACTCGGAAGAACCTCTCCACTCAACCCTCGGACACCCCGACATAGCTAAGGTCACGGTCTTAGCGTGACAATCAAAAACAACATGGAAGGGAGATAACCAATCCATGCCCAATATCACGTCAAAATTGACCATGCTAAGTAACAGTAGGTCCACTCGAGTCTCCAGACCCCCAATAGACATCATGCACGACCGATACACACGGTCCACAATAACAGTATAACACACCGGAGTCGACACATGAACAGAGGTGACTAGAGACTCACGGGGCACATATAGAAAACCGACAAAATATGAAGAAACATAGGAATATGTAGAACCAGGGTCAAATAAAGCCAAGGCATCATGACAACAGACTAAGAAAATACATGCAATCACGACATCTGAGGCCATAGCATCTGGCCTGGCTGGAAATGCATACATGCGAGCCTGACCTCCCCCTACTTGACCTCCCCCTCTAGGGCGGCCTCTGGCCGACTGACCACCACCCTCGGCTTCCTGGGCGAGTGGTGAAGTGACTGGAGTTGAAGTCGAGGGCTGGACCCTCTATTGAGAAGATCCACCAGAACGGCGGGGACACTGCCTCCACACGTGCCCGAACTCTCCACACTCAAAGCAACTCCATGGAGCTGGAGGCGGGGACTATTAGAAACCCCTAGCACCCGTACGGCCACTGGAAGACTCATGCATAGAAGAACCCTGAACTGCGGGTGCTCGAGCTGCACTCTGAGCTGGGGGGGCACCAAATGAAGTACGGTCTGACTGAGAACCACGGGGACCCTGCCCCGAAGATGCACCACTATGTGTTGGGCGGCGTGACTGAGGAGGCCTGAATGAACGGCCCCTACCCTACTGAAACTGTCCCCTGAAGGGAGCACCACTGGAACTGCCCGAACCACAAGGCCTCTTGGCCTCCCTATCCTCCCGCTCCTGGCGGCAAACAGACTCAATATCTCGAGCTATGTCAACAACCCGCTCGAATGAAGCACCCGATTCTCTCTCCCGAGTCATAAGTAACCGAAGCTGATAAGAAAGTCCATCTACAAACATCCTCACCCTCTCCCTATCAGTAAGGACAATCTCATAAGCATGCCTAGCCAACTCGGAGAACCTCATCTCGTACTGAGTAACTGATAACTCTCTCTGGTGCAGCTGCTCAAACTGCCTGCGCTGCTCCTCTCTGTGGGACTGAGGAACATACTTCTCCAAAAAGATCGTGGAGAACTGCTTCCATGTGAGAGGTGCTGAACCAACCGGCCTACGCCTCTCGAATGACTCCCACCAGGTAAAGGTAGCACCTGCAAACTGAAATGTAATAAATGAGACCCCACTGGTCTCCAAAATACCCACGGTACGCAGTATCCTCTAGCACTTATCTAGAAATCCCTGGGCATCCTCGCCCTCTGAACCGCTGAAAGTCGGAGGCTGAAGTCTGCTGAATCTCTCCAACTTGTGCTGCTCGTCCTCAGGCATATCAGGGACCAAATAATCCTTGACCGGAGCAACTGGCTGAGCTGGGCTGCTCCCGGTGCCTGAATACCCTGTGCAGCCTGCTCAGGTGCCTGGGCAGCTGGAGTCTGATTGCCTCCCCCGGCTTGAGCTGTGGTGGCAGTAGAAGACATGGCGATTACCTGAGCCAAACTGGTGCATACTGTCATTATCTGAGACAAGAACTCCTGAAGACCCGGAATAACCATAGGCACTGCTGGTGCCTGAGCCTATCCCACTAGGACACCATCGGCGAGAACCTGATCATGATCGATAGAGGGATCCTGTGGTACTACCTCGGCTGCTGCGTGGGCTGTCCCCTACCTCTAGCGCGGCCTCGACCTCTAGCTGGTCTAGCCGGTGACTGGTCACTCTGATCGGTATGGCGTGTCCTCACCATCTGTGAGAGAATGAAACAACGTAAGTTCAGATTTCATGAATCAATAGATCAGCACGAAAGAGTTCAAGAAAGATAGAAATATTTACTAAAAGTTCGGCAGCCTCTCGAAGATAAGTACAGACGTCTCCATACCGATCCGCAAGACCCTACTAAACCTGCTCATGACCGCTGAGTCCTATGTAACGTAGGGCTCTGATACCAGACTGCCACGACTCTAAATCCTAAACCGGCCGTGATGGCGCCTATCGTTGAACTAGGATAGCCAATAACCACATGTTCACAATTTCTTTCAAAATCCCAATCAAAATCCAAGCATTCATAAATATACAGAGTTTACTAAATAAAGTAGGCCAATAAACAGTGCCACCAACCCCAAAACCCGGAGCCAACAAGTCATGAGCATCTAGAAGAATAAGCCAAAATATACTATCATAATACAAAACCTCCGAATGAAAGCTAGATACAACAAGAAGGGAAAACAGAGATGCTACGGACGTTGAACAGCTACCTCTATATCCCGCAAATCCGGCTCCGCGCGGAATAAATGGCTAATGCTCGATATCTGCACCTGAATCTGCACACAGAGGTGCAGGGAGTAATATGGGTACGCCAACTAAGTAGTAATGAAAATAAATAAAGTCTAAGCGGCAAGGAAACACATAAACCCAATGCTATCAAATCACAATATACACAGCCTTACTTTCCAATAGTATAACATCGATATATGATGTCATCATGACTTAAAACTAACTTCAGGAAAATCCTTTGAAGAATGTATATTTTCAACAACTTCAAACCTAAAGATTTAGTATGAAAATGAAATGAATCATATAGAGGCCCCTCGGGCAAAACATATTTCATAAGCTCAGAGTGAAAGTAGTAAAATTATAAGTAGCCCCTCGGGCAAAACATGTATCATAATCAGCCCCTCGGGCATGCCTCACAGTCACTCATAATCAGCCCCTCGGGCATACCCCACCACTCGTAATCAGTCCCTCAGCACCTCACATTCACTCATGCCTCCCAATCACTCGTCACTCGGCACTCTGGGCGCTCACTGGGGGTGTGTACTACAGACTCTGGAGGGGCTCCTTCAGTCCAAGCGCTAATATCACTCAGCACCTAACCATCACTCAACACCTCACATTCAGGCTCTCGGCCTCACTCAGTAGAACCACTCAAAAGGCCCCTCGGGCGAATCAATATAATAGGGTACTCGACCCAAAAACATCATTTTAAATCTCAAAGTGGTGTAAATCAGGCTGAGTTTCAAAAACAGTATGCACAATGCAGCTGAGTGAAATCATCAATACATAATGAGGAAAAAAAACAACAGTGAAAAGCCCCCAAGGGGTCTAAACAAAACGACACGAGGCCCCAAACACGGCTTATAGCCCAAATATTTCACAAATCTTTAGAACATAATTTAACATAAGGTTTTGAGTAAAATATGCAACTCATTAGTTGCCGTGGAGGGGACCTAGTCCAATCCAAAAATCAGTATGCGCCACATACTCGTCATCCGACATGTGCGCCTTTCTAAAATCAGTGAGAATTATGTAGTCCGGGGTTCCATACCCTCAGGACAAGATTTATAACCACTACTTACCTCTACCAGGCCACGACACTAGTCCGCTATGCTTTTGCCCCTAAAATTGGCTCCCGATTTCTCCGAATCTAGCCAAAACCAGTTTATCATCATCAATATATAACCAAGGAACACAACCCAATCTAAAACTATCAAATTATACAAGAATTTCTAAATTCGGCCAAACTCGAGCCCCGTGCCCACGTCTCGGAATTTGATAATTTTTAAATCACTAGAAACCTCGTCCTCCCACAATTCTACTCATACCAAAATCATCAGAATCGGATCACAATTGCCTACCCAAACCTCCAAAGAAATTCCAATTCTCCACCCCTTCTTCCCAACCTTTTCCTACTTAAATCCTTCAATTTTCAAGCCTAATCCGAAAAAATAGCATAAACAATGTTAATAACCAGAGAACTTACCTTCACAGAAGAGTCACGAGTTCCCTTTTCAAATTGCTTTCAAAGAACTCCTCCCCCATGCAAAAATGGTGAAAATGAGAGAATTTTCATAGAGGCCCTTTTTCTACTATTTCTGCCAGCATTTCCGCACCTGCGGACACTTAGTCGCACCTGCGGAATCCCACTTAACGGACCAAATTCGCACTTGCGGCCAATCCTCCGCACCTTCGGCTTCACAGGTGAGGCTAAAAATTCACACATGCGACATCGCACCTGCGGCTACCCATCCGCAGGTGCGGCCAACACCAGAAATCACACCAGTAGCTATTTCTGCAAATTTTCCAAGTTCAAAACCCTGCTAACCATCCGAAATCAATCCCGAGCCCCTCGGGGCCCCAACCAAACATACCAACACACCCCATATCATTATTCCAACTTAGTTGAGCTTTCGAAACACCAAAAACGACACGAAAACACCAAAATTACATCAAATTCAAGCCTATGAACTTTGAAACTTCCAAATTTCGCCAACTACGCCGAAACCAACCAATACACCTCCGATTGACCTGAAATTTTGCAGACATATCCAAAATGCATTACGAACCTGTTCCAACTTCCGGAATTTCATTCCAACCCTGATAGCCTATTTTCCACTGCCTATCGGAAATCGCCAAAAACTAACTTTCGCCAATTCAAGCCTAATTCTACACCGGACATTACAAAAATATTCTGAACCCACTCCTAAGTCCCAAATCACCTGATGAAGCTATCCGAGCTATAAAATCCACATTCCGAGGTCATTTACCAACAAGTCAACTCTCAGTTGATTTTCTCAACTATTAGGCTATTTTAAGAGACTAAATGCCTCAATTCATACCATAACCACTCCAGACCCAAACCAACTGACCCAACACAACAAAAACAGGTTAGCAATATATAACAAATGCAAAAATGAGGGAAACAGGGTAAATCTCTCAAAACGACCGGTCGGGTCGTTACACTCCCAGTCACTGATATCCCCTTGATGCATGGGGTTTTACTTCGATTCCATGCCTTATCCGGCCTCATCTCTCTACTGGTTGTAAATCTCAAGAGATTCGAACCAGATTTGGTTCAAAAACTCTCATTTCTCGATTAATACGTCTATATTAACTCCGATGTCTGTGAGTACTAATAATCGTGTTTTAATGGTTTCAAATCACTGGTTCAAGCTAGATTTGATTCACTTCTATTTATTTTCATAAACCTAGCTATTTCTGGTTGAATCCGTCTAGATCTCTTTAGATTTGAAGTGGTTTTGAGTTTGTTTGGTATTTTTCCCTTAAGATTTTCTATTTTTTACTATTATTGTTAATTGATTTTATTTTACCCTAAAAGCTAGGGTTTTGATTTCTAATGGATTTTACTTAACCGATTTTGGTGTAAAGTTTGTTGAGTTCCGAGACGTGGGCTCTGGGGTCAGGTTTTGGTTAATTTCGGGAATTGTGCTTAAATTTGATATTTTTCGATTGGGCTTTATCTCCCTAGCATACTTTGATGTGATAAATCTGACCTTGATAGATTCAGAGAATTGGGGAATGGATTCAAGGGGCAAGAGAGTTGTAGAGTAGCTTTTCGGGCTTGTTCGAGGTAAGTAATGTCTTTAAATCCTGTCCTGACGGTATGAATCCCCGGACTTAGCATCTTAACACTGCGTTGGAGTGGCGTACACACTGGATGACGAGTGTGTGACCTGCACGAAATGGGAAAAACTGGAAGTTTGTTCCTTCTGAGGCGACTATTGAGTTGCGAAACTACTTTTAAACCATATGATAATTAGTATTTCCATGTTTTGATATATTTGGGCTGTAAGCCACATTTGGGGCCTAGTGACGATCTGTTTAAACCCCTTGAGGGCTATTTTATGATATTCCTTATGTAGTAATCATCATTTACACTCATTCTTCCTTGTTAAATTGGTTGACTCAGTTTTGTTGATATTATTACCCTTGAAATGAAATACGGTTTTGGGTCGAGAACCCGTTTACTTATGGCCCGAGTGGCATGTTGTGAGTTTCTGACTGAGTGAGGCCGAGAGCCAATATTGAGAGGATACTTATGATCCGAGGGAGGCCGAGTACCAGAGTGATTGATGCCATGATTTGGCTATTTATAGCGCTTGGGCTGTAGGAGCCACTCCGGAGTCTTCACACCCCAGTGAGCGCAGGTACCTACTGAGTGCGAGTGCCGAGCGACGAGTGATTGGGAGGCATGAGTGACTGTGAGGTGCTGAGTGATTGATTATGAGTGATGATTTGGCCTGGGGCAGGTTTATAATGGTATTTTGCTGAGTTTTTTATTTTGATTCATTTCATCATTTATGCTGAAATTTTTGGGAAATTTTACTAAGAAACATTAGAACTCATAATTGTTCAAAGGATTTTCACGAAAACTGGTTTTTAAACATATGGACTAAATGCATATTTTGTTAAGACTCGGTATTTTACTGTCACGCCCTAAAATTGAGGGACGAGACCGGCTCCTAACCGGATGATCTCGGTCAAGCGGACCTGGTTTTCCTTTTCTACCCAATGCGTCACCCCGTGTTTATAACATACATTATTTATATGAAACAGCAAGAAAAACTTAAAAGTATGTGATTGCCACAATAAAACCATTTTTTCTCATTTAACATTGTTACATTAGATTTTCCCAAAGCATGCATAGTAGATACAACACCCCCGATACGGGATCACAACTACGATCGAGTACAACAACTATCCAAAACATATTTTACAACCCACATAGTTTCTACAGAGCCTCTAAGAGTACAAGGAATATGCATACTCATGCCGGCAACAAGGCCCCAGCTATACCCTAAGAAACAACATAAACAAAAGAGATGAAATGGACTATGCACAGCCCCGAGAGGAAATGGGGCTCACCAGAACTGCTGAAGGGATGAAGAGGAAGTACCTCTATCGAAGGTCGGAGCTACCTGCTATGGAACCACTTACATCCATGTAAAAGATGTAGCGCCCCCGGCAAAAGGGACATTAGTACCATTGAATAATACTAGTATGTATGAACAAACTTTACTCTAAGTAAAATCAAACAGTGCACAGATATAAGGCAGTCAGAGAAACCAAAAAAATACTGCATAGAGATACAGAGAATCACAAATGAGGTTTTCACAGTTTCTTATTCAATTGTTCTCCTGTTGTGGCACACAACCTGATCCCACCGTAAAATTATATTCCACACTTATTACTTCTCAACATATCACCCTTATTCCTCCTGTTGTGGCGCGCAACCCGATCCAACCATATAACCATATTCCATCCATATTACTTCTCAACATATCACCCTTATTCCTCCTGTTGCGGCACGCAACCCGATCCCACCAGACACTATTTTGATAGCAACAACAACCAACAATTCAATCACAAAGATTTCTATCATCGAGAGTATAAATTCATAACAATCAAACAACCATGTGAAATCAAAGGCACAATAATCTTTACCAAACAGTGAGTCATGTACGGTATACCATAATCATTTAGTTTAATTAAATCAATCCACATTTCTTTCCCATCATTTGCGACACAACCTTTAGCACAGAGATACATCCAATAATTGAGTTCGTTGTTATTTTCATTCATTTAGTAGCACTTCCTTTCATGCCGATAGGTTCAAGCATATAACGAGTTTTGCATATGACGGGGTAAGCACAGAGAATCATGTTTCACAATTTCAAGTAGCATGATGACATGGTAGTCAACTAAGGCATTTAGAGATCAGGATCCTTAACCTCATCACAACTGGACAATCGATTCAAATGCAATCAAGCCAAGAATTCATACCAAATGCTCGGACACTAACAAGGCGACTCTACAAAGATTAAAGTTAGCCATACATACCTCGAGTTGGAATTTCCCTTTAATATCTATCTCTAACCACCAGACCTTCTAATGCCTTCAATCTAATTTAAAACGTGACACATTTAAACTTAAAGTTAGGAATCTTGAACTCATTTGGGCATTTTATCAAACACTATGTGATACCTTAGATTAACTAAAGCCTTTTTAGTGAAAAACTACTCTAACTTACTTCCCTTTACTAGATTATGGTGAGTTAATCACATGCATGCGAGGTCTTAACTCTCATCTTCAAGAACCAGCCTAGGTGTGTTCCATTTTAACTATAATCTGAGAATTTAAGGAAAATGGGTTGAGAACTTTACCTCTTATGGTGAAGAAGACAACGACTACTCAAAAATTTCTAGACCTGAGTAGAGATGGAGGACCAATTTGGTGAAGAAGATGGCTTTCTCTCACTAAACAAACTCTCCCTTCTCTCTATTTTAGTCAGATAGTCATTAAAATTGAAGGGGTAGGTGTTTTATTAGGCTGGGGGTCGGGTATGCAAATTAGAAATTAGAAGCCCCGAAGCAGGAAATGCGGTATCGCATTCCTCCTATGCGGTCCGCATTCCTGTTGCATATGTAAACCTCAGCTGGGCCGAAATGGGAAAAAGACTGCCCAGGTATGCGACCACTATGTGGTCCGCATACCTGTTATGCGATCCCATAGTGTGTTGCATAACCTCCTCCGCAAAAATGAAGGTGCAAGAATGCGACAACTATGCAGCCCGCATTCCCAAAATATGATCGTACTGTGGGCCGCATAGTTGTCCTCAAAATGGACAGCAACTGCCTATGTATGCGACCACTATGCGGTCTGCATACCTGATTTGCGATCGCATCGTGGACCGCAGATCCGCGCAATTCTGAAAAATTTCATCTTTTAAGTCCTGGGGTACTTTTCTCTCCAAAAGGGTCCGTTCTAAGAACTTCTATAGTTATAACATCATTCGGGCATCACATTTAGTTAAGAAGTTTTACGTATCTTTACATCCTCCCCCACTTAGAATCATTTGTCCTCGAATGAGGATCGGGGAAATCGGTTGGGTTTGAATACATAATAGGCCAACCCCCAATTTTCACTAACTCCGATATTTTCTGAAAATTTCGCCAGAGTTTCCCTTGTAATTAGGCCTATCTACCTGTCAGAGAGCCCCCGAAACACAGTTTTAACCAATCCCACACAGTTTCAGTTACTTCATCAACTTGCACATTCGGTTATCTTAACAAGTTGTATATATTTCAATTACTTCAACAAGGTACACATAATTCGGTTAACACCACAAATTTGCACCTAATTCAACTACTACAATGAGTTGCACATATTTCAGCTATTTCAAGGAGTTGCACATGATCCAACTATTCACAACATATACAAATGTGGCACAAAGTTGAGAAGTCACAATAGTAGGGTAATTAGGGGAGTGGGGTGTTCTTGCACAAAATTTGTCACAAATATGTAATTGCTTAGAGATGGAAACTTTCAAGGCCACTACTGGACTTACTCAAACAAATGGGGATATTTCTCTTTCATTTCATTTTCCACTTCCCATGTGGCTTCCTCGACTTGTTGACTTTTCCATAACACTTTGACCGGAGCAACCTCTTTGTTTCTCAACCTACGAACTTGTCAATCAAGAATAGCAACCAGAACCTCTTCATATGACAACTCTTCATTAATTTCAATGGTCTCAACCGAAACGATGGCAGATGGATCTCCAAGTACGTTCTTCAACATGGACACATGAAACACTGGGTGCACTAATGACATCTCAGGGGGCAATTCCAGCCTATACGCCATCTGCCCTATCCTTTGAGCGATCCTATATGGCCCGACATACCTTGGGCACAATTTCCATTTCTTCCCAAACAGCATGACTCCCTTCATGGGAGATACCTTCAAGAATACCCAATAATCTACTTGAAACTCCAAATCCCTACGACGAACGTCCGCATAGGATTTCTGACGACACTGAGCAGTTTTCATCCTCTCTTTAATGACTCTAACCTTTTCCATAGCTTGATGCACAAGATCCGGTCCCAGCAGTTTTGCCTCTCTAACCTCGAACCATTCAATTGGAGACCTAAACCTTTTTCCGTACAATGCCTCAAATGGGGCCATCTGAATACTAGCATGGAAACTGTTATTATAAGCAAACTCTATAGGCGGCAAGTGATCATCCCAGCTACCCTTGAAATCTAATACGCAAGCCTGTAACATGTCTTCAAGCGTCTGAATAGTCCGCTCCGTCTGACCGTCCGTCTGCGGGTGGAAATCTGTAATGAGATTTACCTGCGTACCCAAACCTTGCTAAAATTTCCTCCAAAAGTTAGTTATGAGCTGGGCCCCTCGATCCAAGATAATAGACACTGGAGGGCCATGGAGTCTGACTATTTCCTTGATATACAACTGAGCGTACTGTTCTGCAGTATCGGTGGACTTGACTGGCAAGAAATGCGCCGACTTCGTGAGTTGATCCACTATTACCCAAATTGAGTCGGACTTGTGCTGAGTGCGGGGTAACCCTACCACAAAGTCCATATTGATTATCTCCCACTTCCACATCGAAATTTCCATAAGCTGCGTCAACCCACCGGGCCTCTGATGCTCGGCCTTCACTTGCTGACAATTCGGACACCTAGCCTATCACGACCCAAAATCTATTAAGGTCATGATGGCACCGGACACCACCGTCAAGCAAGCCAATCATCAATTAGTTGAAGTAAATTCCTATTTTAACATTTTCGAAATCGTTACCCTTCACTTACAACCCAATGAGCGAATGAAAATTCATTGAATGAGTACGACATGTAAATAATTCAATTTATTAAATTAAATCTCCAAACACATCCCAGAACCCGGCGGCACAAGTACATGAACAATTTCTAAGAATTTTACAAATACAACAAATCTTGTCTGAAATACCAATGGACAATGAATTTAAAAGAAAATGAATACAATACGAGGGAGACTCTGTCGGCTGCGGGTCGCCTCTGGATAATACAGCTCACCAAAGTCTCCAATACTGGCCACATCGCAGTGAAAGTACCTGTGCAATAAAAATGCACAGCAAGTGTAGTATGAGTACAAAAACAACGTGTACTCAGTAAGTATCCCGCCTAACCTCAGAGATGTAGTGACGAGAGGTCGAATTTGACACTTGCTATAAGTCAATTTAGTATAATTAAGTGAGATGCTAAGTATGAGTATCATAGGCAAATTTAATAATAATCAGGGATAAGAAATATCAACTTCTTTCACATTTAACACATTAAATCTTCATCATTCCAGTTGGAAATTTAAAACTTCTTAGGCAATAAATAGTAAAAATTATAGGAAATACGCAACAATTATCATGCGCAAGAAAATGCCAAGGGTCGAACGACGCGGACCAATAATAATAAACTGTGCACTGCCGAGGGTCGAACGGCTCGAACCATAGATGCATCTATCTACCCCGCTCACGAATCGATCACGCGACGCGGTTATACATAAATACAGGGTTATCCTGCTCGTGAATCATACATTCGACTCAGGCACCCATAGATACACAAATTCACACAATAAGTCCACATTTTTATCAAGAAAGTAGTTACCCAGGAAGGTGGTAAAATTCTCTTTAAAAGAACACGAAAAATAGCATTTAAATCTTTGTTTTGAAATTCATTTGCCAAGTTTAATAGTATTCAATAATATAACCTTATCGGGAACACAATTATCCACGGAGGAATCAATTCTCTTTCTAAAGTGATTAAGAAAGGTACACTCTAGCCTTCTTAGGAAATAAATTACCAATTCAACACCATTATCATTCTAATATTGTTGGCAGGATCACATGTACAACACGTAAGGCATGCTACTGGGTCTTAGACTACTCGGACACAAGTATAATAGTAGCTACGTACGGACTCCCGTCACCTCGTACGTACGTAGCCCCCGCAAATAGTGGCACATATTTAATTACTTCACCTATGGGGACAATTCCCCTCACAAAGTGAGAAAGGAGACTTGCCTCGCTTCGAAATTCCATAACCGACTTTCAAGCCCTTCCGAAGACTCAAATCTTTGCACAACGCTCCGAAACTAGCCAAATAACGGCAAACTAATGAAAATATACTCTAATACTTGTTAACAATTAAAATTATATAAATTTCCAACTCCGCTTGAAAAGTTGACCAATTTTCCCTCGGGCCCACGTGCCCAGATTCCAAAATTTTTCGAAGATAATGATTACCCATGACTTTACTAGCTCAAATATATAATTTACTCTTAATTTCATACTCAATTTCGTGGTCAAAATCCAAAATACCAATCTCTAGATCTTTTACCAAAAACCCACAATTTCAACTAAGTTCCATGTTCTAATACATATATATACACAAGTATTTAACTCAAAATTGTGAAGAAAACACTTACCACATTTCATATGGTGAAAATCGCCTAAAAAATCGCTTCAATCCAAGCTCCATAGCTCCAAATATGCTAAAAATGGCCGAAACCTCGATATATAACTTTTGCCCAGGTATTTACTCATCGCGATCGCGGAAAATGCTTTGCGATCGCGAAGTAAAAAAAATTTCTAGCCCAAAATTTGCTCTATACAATCGCGGAAAAAGCTTCGCGATCGCGAAGAACAAATGCCCAGCTCTTTCGGACAGCCTCTAGTAGAATGGTCATAACATTTTGGACAAAACTACAAATGACAAATGATTAATGTTTTGAAGACTAGACTCCAAGATGTACAACTTTCATGTTTTGGTTATCTCCCAATTCCTTATAGATTTCGAGATATAAGTTGCCAAAGTCAGCCCTGTGCAACACAAATTTCTTCTTTATCTTCCCGGACACCCTGTAGTGTAACAGCCATATCTCTTTGTACACAAATACAAATGCTAAATGGTTTACTTTTCTAGAAACGTGACACAAAGGAATACAACTTTAGTTTTTACATCATCTAAAAATTCCTTATAGATTGTGAGCCTCCGAAGTGGAGTCAGTGCAGCAGAACATTTCCTCTACGCGATCACGAAAGGCTTTCCGCGATCGCGATTCACTGGCCCATTTATCTCATTCTACTCATCGCGATCGCGACCAATTCCCCACGATCGTGTAGCACACTGCTGTAGACAAAAACTAGCAGCTATATATGCCCTAGAAATGGTCCGAAACCACCCCGAAACTCACCCGAGCCCCTTGGGACCCCGTCCGAACGTGCCAACAAGTCTGAAAACATATCACGGACTTAGTCGAGGCCTCAAATCACATCAAACAACGTGGAAATCATGATTCGCACCCCAATTCAAGCTTAATGAACTTTAGAACTTGAAACTTCTACATTTGATGTCAAAACCTATCAAATCACATCCGATTGACCTCAAATTTTGCACACAAGTCACACTCGACATTACATACCTGCTCCAACTTTCAGAATCTCATTCCGACCCCGATATCAAAATTTACACTTCCGGTCGGATTTCTCAAAAACCTTCAAATTTCTATCTTTAGCCAAATGACATCAAAATAACCCACGGACATCCGAATTCACATCCGATCGCGCTCCCACCTCCAGAATCACTATACGGAGCTATTCCCAGACTCGGAATCCCAAACGGACATCAATAACATTGAAATGCACTTTAACCCAGACTAATGAAATTTCTTCTAAAATGCTAACTTCCACAATATACGTCGTAACGCTCCCGGGTTATCCAAAACCCGATCCGAACATACGCCCAAGTCCGAAATCATCATACAACCTGCTGGAACCTTCAAATCCTGATTCGGAGGTCGTTTACTCAAAATTTCAATCTTAGTTGATTCTTCCAATTTAAGGCTCCCGAAATGAGAATTTTCTTTCCAATTTGACTCCGAACTTCCTGAAATTCAATTCCGTTCACACCTACAAGTCATAATACATGAAACAAAGTTGCTCATGACTTCAATCCACTGAACGACGTGGTAGAGCTCAAAACAATCGGTCGGGTCATTACATAGCCACAAAGTCTGCCACACCCCTCTTCATACCATTCCACCAATAAATCTCCTTGAGATCGTGATACATTTTCGTAGAACCTGAGAGTATAGAATACCTGGAATTGTGAGCCTCCGCCATCACCCTCCCCCCAAGATTATCCACATCCGGAACACATAGCCTCCCTTGGTACCGCAAAACGCCGTCGTCATTACCGAGTATAAACATTGTAGCCTTGTGATTAGTAATCGCCTCTCTCATCTGTGCCAATGCTGGATCCCTGAATTGCTTTTCCTTAATTTCCGCTACAACTGAAGATTCCGCTCCATTACGCACTACTACCCTCCCTTCGACTGAGGCCGCGAGATAGACCCCCAGACGTGCCAACTGATGAACCTCTCAAGCCAAAGGCCTCCGACCTACTTCCAAATGAGCCAAACTACCCATGGACTTCCGACTCAGAGCGTCGGCCACCACATTCTCCTTTCCTGGATGGTACAAAATATTCATATCATAATCTTTGAGTAAATCCTACCATCTCCGCTGCCTTAAGTTCAACTCCTTCTATTTGAATAGATACTGAAGACTCTTGTGGTCTGTGAACACGTCCACATGGACCCCATAAAGATAATTCCGCCATATCTTTAATGCAAACACAACCGTTGCGAGCGCCAAATCACGCGTCGGATAATTCCTCTCGTGATTCTTGAGCTTCCTAGAAGCATACACTATTACCTTACCACGTTTCATCAACACACACCCCAAACCAACCCTTGAAGCGTCAAAATACACCACAAACCCTTCTGAACCTTCTGGAAAAGTCAACACTGGCGCCGAAGTCAATCTTGATTTCAATTCTTTGAAACTCTTTTCACAAGCATCGGACCACTGGAACTTAACCGCTTTTTGCGTCAGCTTAGTCAATGGGGAGGCGAGAGTAGAGAATCCCTCCACGAACCTCCGGTAATATCCAGCTAAACCCAAGAAGATACGGATCTCTGTCGGGGTCGTTGGTCTAGGCCAATCCCTTACCGCTGCGATCTTTTAGGGATCAACCCAAATTCTTTCCCTGGAGACAACATGTCCCAAGAAGGTGACTGATTCTAGCCAAAACTCACATTTTGGGAACTTTGCATACCGCTGGTACTGACTCCGTGAATAAACAAGGATATCTTCAATGAAGACTATCATGAAAAAGTCAAGAAACAGCTTGAAAACCCGATTCATAAGATCCATAAAGGCTGCTAGGGCATTGGTTAGCCCAAAAGACATCACCAAGAATTCGAAGTGCCCATAACGAGTCATGAAGGCGGTCTTAGGAATATCCTACTCACTGATCTTCAACTGGTGATACTCGAACTGTAAATCAATTTTTGAGAAAAACCTAGCACCTTTCAATTGGTCGAACAAATCATTTATCCGAGGCAATGGATATTTTTTTGATAGTGACTTTGTTGAGCTGCCGATAATCAATACACACCCGTAGCGATCCATCTTTCTTTCTGACAAAAAGAACCGGTGCGCCCCAAGGCGACATACTTGGTCTAATGAAACCCTTTTCTAGAAGATCTTTCAATTGCTCCTTTAACTCTCTCAACTCCACCGACGCCATTCTGTAGGGTGGAATAGATATTGGCTGCGTATCCGGCATTACATCAATCCCGAAATTGATCTCTCTATCTGGTGGAATCCCAGGAATATCATCCGGAAATACTTCAAGAAATTCATTCACAACAGGCACAGATTCAGGAGCAGGAACCTCTAAAGTGGTGTCCGCAATTCAGACCAAATGGTATATGCACCCTTTTCTGATCATCTTTGAGTCCTTAAGGTAGGAAATAAACTTACCTCTTGGCACAATATTATTCCCCTCCCATTCAATCACTGGTTCATTAGGAAACTCAAGCCTCATAATTTTGGTTCAACAATCGAGTTTATCAAAGCACGAGTAGAGCCAATCCATTCCCATGATAACATCAAAATCTACCATTCCTAGCTCAATAAGATCGGTCGTGGTATCCCGACCACACACCGTGACAACACAATTCCTATAGACTCGCACGGCCGTAATAGAATCACCAATCGAAGTCGACACTGAGAATGGATCATGAAGTTGTTCTGGTTCTATCCCAAAACTTGAAGCTATAAATGGGGTAACATATGAAAAAGAAGATCCGAGGTCAATAAGAGCATAAACATCATGTGATTGAACAGTTAGAATACCTGTGACAACATCTGGAGAAGCCTCCGCACTCTGGCGACCACTCTAAGCATAAAACCGACTGGGTCCCCCATGACGTGCTACACCCCTAGCTGCACCGAGCCTTGCTGGAGCTCGAGGGCCGCCGGCAGGAGGGCGTGCTGAAGATGTAGCGGCTGAAGAACTTGATGGCTGAGTAGTGCCCCTACCCGTGCCCTGACTGGGTGCACGGTAGTCTCGCTGAACATGGCCTCTCCCTCCGCATCTATAGCATACCGGTAGGTCCAAGTAACAGGGCCCAGAATGAAACCTCCCACACTTAGGGCATGGGACCTTCCGCTGCTGCTGGAACCTCCCACTTGAACGACCCGACTGATGGAACCTCCTGCTATCTGAACCTAGTCCAAAGCGACCTCCCTGCTGATAATTGTGCCCTGATAGCGGCGCACTGGCTGAGGACTGAGCATAGGACTGAGATGGCCCTGATGACCCTCTCCCAAGGGATGATCTCCCACCTCCAACTGAACCCCCATGGTTGCCCGCTGACCGGGACCTACTACTACTCTCTCTCTTAATTCTTATCCTCAATTTCTTAGCCTTCGTAGCCTGGGCAAATCCCACAATCTTCCCATAGTTCATATCCGAGTGCAAAGCAGCTATAGCAGCTTCATTAATAACCAAGGGACCAAGGCCCTGAACAAACCGACGAACCCTAGCCTCCATAGTCGACACCATATGGATACCATATTTGGACAAGTGCACGAACTCTATAGGATACTCCCACACACTCCTGTTGCCCTGCTTGAGGACGTTAAACTATGTAGCACGGGCTTCCATAGTCTTGGTAGGCAATAAATGATCCATAAAGGCATCTACAAACTCATCCCACCTCGCCGGAGGGCTCCCCTCCCCACGGGAATCCTCCCACATCTAGAACCACGAATATGCCGCTCCCTTTAAATGATAGGAAGTTAACTCTACCCCCTCTGTCTCAGTAGCCTTCATAACCCGGAGGGTCTTGTAAATCTCATCTATAAAATCCTGAGGATCGGCCTCTGGGTTGGTGCATGTGAACTCTGGAGGTGCTAACTGTAGTAACTGGTTGACTCTGGAACCTGAATAATCCCCTTGCTCGTTAGAGGATGCAGGGGCAACATTTGATCTTTGGGCCTGGTAGGCCACTAGCTGAGTCAATATCTGAATAGTTCCCCTAAGGTCCCTATCAGAAATACCGGGACCGGAAGCTGGAGCTGGAGGAGGGTCAGGAATGTCAGCGAGAGGGATTGCAGCACCCTTCGATAGAGCAGGAATAGGAATACTCTAGCCTAGGACAGAGGAGTCAGGCTGGTTCATGGTCGGGGAATCATTCTCACCCCCACCATCAGATAGGGAATTTATGACCACTCCTGGGGTAGCATCGCCTCTAAGCCGAGTCGAGCTCTGTTCTTGGGTGTCATTTACTGAAAATTGGAACAATGCATGAGTTAGAGATAGATAACCTCACCTCTCACCACATCGCACGATATAGAATAACAATAAAGGGTATTTTTCCCAAATGTCTATGCAGCCCTCTAATTATAAATGTGGTCGACAACAAACCGATAAGAAATGCTCTACTAGACATGCCTCCTAGACATCCTAGGACACATTAAAAACCTTAGGCTCTGATTCCAAGTTTGTCACGCCCCAAAACAGAGGGACGAGACCGGCGCCTAACAGGATGATCCCGGTCAAGCAGACCTGGTTTTCCTTTTCTACCTAACACGTCACCCCGTGTTAATAACATACATTTTTTATATGAAACAACAAGAAAAACTTAAAAGTGTGTGATTTCCACAATAAGACCAATTTTTCTCGTTTAACATTGTTACATTAGATTTTCCCAAAGCATGAATAGTAGATACAACACCCCCGATATGGGATCACGACTACGATCGAGTACAACAACTACCCAAAGCATATCTTACAACCCACATATTGTCTACGGAGCCTCTAAGAGTACAAGGAGTATACATAGTATTGCTGGCAACAAGGCCCCAGCTATGCCTTAATAAATAACATATACAAAAGAGATGACATGGACTACGCACGGCCCCAAGAGGAAATGGGGCTCACTAGAACTGCTAAAGGGATGAAGAGGAAGCACCACTATCGACCGTCGGAGTTACCTGCTAACGGTCGGAGCTACCTGCTATGGAACCACCTACATCTATGCAAAAGATGTAGCGCCCCCAGCAAAAGGGACGTTAGTACCATTGAATAGTACTAGTATGTGTGAACAAACTTTACTCTAAGTAAAATCAAACAGTGCACATATAGGAGGCAGCCAGAGAAACCAAACAAATACTGCATAGAGATACAGAGAATCACAAATGAGGTTTTCACAGTTTCTTATTTCAATTGTTCTCCTGTTGCGGCGCGCAACCCGATCCCAATATAAAATCATATTCCACCCTTATTACTTCTCAACATATCACCCTTATTCCTCCTATTGCGGTGCGCAACCCTATCCCACCGTATAACCATATTCCACACTTATTACTTCTAAACATATCACCCGTATTACTCCTGTTGTGGCGCGAAACCCGATCCCACCGGACATCGTTTTGATAGCAACAACAACCAACAATTCAATCACAAGGATTTCTATCATCGAGAGTATAAATTCATAACAATCAAACAACCATGTGAAATCAAAGGCACAATAATCTTTACCAAACAGTGAGTCATGTACGGTATACCATAATCATTTAGCTTAATTAAAGCAATCCACATTTCTTTCCCATCATTTGCGACACAACCTTTAGCATTGAGATACATCCAAAAATTGAGTTCGTTATCATTTTCATTCATTTAGTAGCGCTTCCTTTCATGCCGATAGGTTCAAGCATATAACAAGTTTTGCACATGATGGAGTACGCACAAAGAATCATGTTTCACAATTTCAAGTAGCATGATGACATGGTAATCAACTAAGGCATTTAGAGAACAGGATCCTTCACCTCATCACAACTGGACAATCGATTGAAATTCAAACAAGCCAAGGATTCATACCAAATTCTTGCACACTAACACGACGACTCTACAAGGATTAAAGTTAGCCATACATACCTCGAGTTGGAATCTCCCTTTAATATCTATCTCAAACCACCGGACCTTCTAACGCCTTCAATCTAATTTACAACGTTACACATTTAACTTAAAGATAGGAATCTTGAACTCATTTGGGCATTTTATCAAACACTATGTGATCCCTTAGATTAACTAAACCCTTTTTAGTGAAAAATTACTCTAACTTACTTCCCTTTACCAGATTATGGTAAGTTAATCACATGCATGCGAGGTCTTAACTCTCATCTTCAAGAACCAGCCTAGGTGTGTTCCATTTTAACAATAATCTGAGAATTTAAGGAAAATGGGGTGAGAACTTTACCTTTTATGGTGAAGAAGACAATGACTACTCGAAAATTTCTAGGCCTGAGTAGAGATGGAGGACCAATTTGGTGAAGAAGATGGCTTTCTCTCAATAAAATCACTCTCCCTTCTCTCTATTTTAGTCAGATAGTTGTTAAAATTGAAGGGGTAGGTGTTTTATTAGGTTGGGGGTCGGGTATGAAAATTAGAAATTTGAAGCCCCGAATCAGGAAATGCATTGATCGCATTCCTGCTATGAGGTCCGCATTCCTGTCGCATAAGTGACCCTCAGCTGGGCCAAAATGGGAAACAGACTGCCCAGGTATGCGACCACTATGCGGCCCGCATACATGTTATGCGATCGCATAGTGCATCGCATAACCTCCTCCGCAAAAATGAAGCTGCAAGAATGCGACAACTATGCAGCCCGCATTCCCAAAATGCGATCGCACTTTGGGCCGCATAGCTGTCCTCAAAATGGACAGTAACTATCCAGGTATGTGACCACTATGCGGTCCGCATACTTGATCTGCGATCGCATTATGGACCGCAGATCCGCGCAATTTTGGAAAATTTAATCTTTTAAGTCCCGGGGTACTTTTCACTCCAAAAAGGTCCATTTTTAAGAATTTCTACAGTTATAACAACATGGGGCCTTATCCGGGCGTCACATTTAGTTAAGAAATTTTATTGGTCTTAACATTTACTATTTGGGAATTGATGTTTTGTTAATGTATGTTTCTTATCGTTAGACTTGATTTATATTCATTACTACTGAGTTGGCGTAGTCTTCATTACTCCCTGCACCTCTATGTGCAGATCCATATACTGGTTCTGAGCAGTAGTTATCTTAGTCCATCACGACCTATTAGGATTTGGAGTCGTGACAAGTTGGTATCAAAGCTCTAAGTTACATAGGACTCAACGGTCATGAGCAAGTTTAGTAGAGTCTTGCGGATCGGTACGGAGACGTATGTACTTATCTTCGAGAGGCTACAGAACTCTTAGGAAAAAATCTCATTTCTTGAATTCTGTCGTGCTAAACTTGCTTCCGAAAATCTAAATTGTTGTTGTTTCATTCTCTCACAGATGGTGTGGACACGCGCTACAGATCAGGGTGACCAGACACCAGTTACACTAGTGGGAGGTCGAGGCTGCGGTCGAGGCTGTGGTAGAGGTATGGGGCCAGCCCATGCAGCAGCCGGGAGAGTACTAGAGGATTCCCTACCATTCATAATCAGGTTCCCGCCGTGGGTGCTCCAGCGGGACAGGCTCAGGCACCAGCAGTGCCCATCTTTATTCCGGGTCTTCAGGAGCCCCTGACTTATATTTTGACAGTGTGTACTAGCTTGACTCAGGTAGTTGCCGTGTCTACTACTGCCGCCACTCTCAGGCCGGGGGAGGCACTCAGACTCCAGCTTCCCGGACACCTGAGCAGGTTGTACAGCACCTTCAGACACCGGGGCAGTCCCAACCCAGTCGGTTGCCCCAATTCAGGACTATGTGGTCCCAGCTATGCCCGAGGATGAGCAGCGCAGGCTGGAGGTTTTTAGTAGACTTCAGCCTCCAAGTTTCAGCGGCGCAGAGGGCAAGGATGCCCAAGGGCGCAGCGGCACAGAGGGCAGTTTCAGCACATCAGGGGTTGCCCATTTAGACCTCCTCAGCCAGCTCGCCCAGCTTATAGTGGCGCATCTTCGGGGCAAGGTCCCGCAGCTCTCATCAGGGCCATTCATCCTTTAATGCCCTTCCAGCTCAGAGTTCCTCCATAGCATCATCATTCCAAGGCTCTTCTATACATGGTTCCTCCAGTAGCTATCCTGGTGTTAGGGGATCCCTTCAGTCCACATCTCCAGCTCCGGGGAGCTTCTTTGAGTGTGGAGAGTTTTGACATGTATGAAGGCAGTGTCCTCGTCGTCCTGGTAGTTTATCTCAGCAGAGGGGTCAGCCCTCAACTTCAGTCCTAGTCACTTCGCCACCCACCCAGGCAGCTAGGGGTGGAGGTAGGCAGCCAGGGGCCGCCCTAGAGGGGGAGGTTGAGTAGGTAGAGGTCAGCCACGTATATATGCACTCCCAGCTAGGCCAGGTGCTATGGCCTCCGATGCGGTGATTACAGGTACTATCTCAGTCTGTCACAGTGATGCTTTAGCTTTGTTTGACCCTGGTTCCACATACTCTTATGTTTCGTCATATTTTTCTCACTTTCTAAGTATGCCCCCTGAGTCTTTAGCTACGTCTGTTTATGTGTCGACTCCGGTGGGCGATACTATTATGGTAGACCGTGTGTATCGGTCATGTGTGTTATCTATTGGGGGTCTGGAGACCCGAGTGGACTTGTTGTTACTCAGCATGGTTGATTTTGACATGATTTTGGGCATGTATTAGTTATCCACATGTCATGATATTCTTTATTATCACACTAAGACCGTGACCCTGGCTATGCCCCGAGTTCCGAGAATTGAGTGGAGAGGGTCTATTGAGTATGTTCCTAGTAGAGTGATTTCTTACTTGAAGGCTCAGCGTATGGTTGAGAAGGGATGCGAATCTCATCTGGCTTTTGTGAGGGATGTTTGTGGTGATACATCTTCTATTGATTCTGTTCCTGTGGTCCTTGATTTTTCGGACGTATTCCTTGCAGACCTGCCAGACATGCCACCTGACAGGGAGAATGATTTTGATATTGACCAGGTGCCAGGCACCCAGCCTATATCTACTCCAATCGTATGGCACCAACAGAGTTGAAGGAATAAAAAGAGAAACTTCAGGAACTCCTACATAAGGGGTTCATTTAGCCTAGTGTGTTGTCGTGGGGTGCACCGATATTGTTTGTGAATAAGAAAGATGGTTCTATGCGCATGTGTATTGATTATCGGCAGCTGAACAAGGTTACAGTGAAGAACTGATGTCCTTTGCCTCATATTGATGACTTGTTTGACCATCTTCAGGAGCTAGAGTGTTCTTCAAGATTGACTTGAGGTCCGGGTATCATCAGTTGAAGATTCGGGATTCTGACATTCCGAAGACTGCTTTCAGGATGAGATATGGCCACTATGAGTTCCTTATTATGTCATTTGGGTTAACCAATGCCCTAGCAGCCTTTATGCACCTGGTGCATAGCGTGTTTCGACCTTATCTCGATTCTTTCATCATTGTTTTCATTGATGACATCCTGGTATATTCTCGTAGCCAGGAGGAGCATGCTCAGCATTTGAGGGTTGTGTTGCAGAGGTTGAGGGACGAGAAACTTTATGCAAAGTTCTCCAAGTGTGAGTTTTGGCTTGGTTAAGTATCTTTCTTGGGGCACGTGGTGTCCAGTGAGGGTATTCAGGTTGATCCGAAGAAGATTGAGACGGTGTAGAGTCGGCCCAGACCGTCCTCATCTACAGAGATTAGGAGCTTCCTCGGATTGGCGAGATACTACTGTCGCTTTGTGGAGGGATTCTATTCTATTGCTTCACCACTGACCAGATTGAACCAGAAGAGTGTCCCATGCAGATGGTCCGACGAGTGTGACGAGAGCTTTCAAAAGCTCAAGTCAGCATTGACCACAACTCGGTATTGGTTTGGCCTACTAGTTCGGGTTCTTATACAGTCTACTGTGATGCTTCTAGAGTTGGCTTGGGAGCAGTACTGATGTAGGAGGGTAGGGTGATTACCTACGCGTCTAGACAGTTGAAGGTGAACGAGAAGAATTATCCAATGCACGATCATGAGTTAGCTGCCATTGTTCATGCCTTGAAGATTTGGCACCATTATTTATATGGGGTACAGTGTGAGATTTTAACCTACCATCGTAGTTTACAGTATCAGCTGAAGTAGAAGGACTTGAAGTTACATAAGAGGAGGTGGTTGGAGCTTCTCAAGGATTATGACCTCACCATTTTATATCATCTGGGGAAGGCCAATGTAGTGGCTGATGCCCTGAGTCGCAGAGCAGAGAGTTTGGGGAGTCTATCCTACCTTTTAGCAGCAGAGAGACCTTTGGCACGTGATGTTCATGCTTTAGCAGGGCATCTAGTGAGATTGGATTTGTCATAGCCTCCTCGGATATTAGCTAGCATGGCTTCCAGGTCATCTCTTTATGATCAGATTAGAGCTCACCAGTATGATGACTCGTACTTGTGAGTCCTTCAGGATAGGGTCCGTCGAGGTGATGCCAATGATGTGACTATTGGTGATGACGGGGTTATGAGGACGCATGGCCGTATTTGCGTGCCCAATGTGGACAGGCTTCAAGAGTTGATATTAGCAGAGGCCCATAGCTCGCGGTAGTCCATTCATCCGGGTGTCGCGAAGATGTACCAGGATCTGAGACAACAATATTAGTAGAGGCGGATGAAGAGAGATATTGTTGAGTATGTAGCCCAATGTCTCAACTGCCAGCAGGTCAAGTATGAGTACCAGAGACCAGGTGGATTACTTCAGAGGTTACATATTCCGTAGTGGAAGTGGGAGCGAATCACCCTGGACTTTGTACTAGGGCTCCCATGGACTTCGAGGAGATTTGATGTTCTTTGGGTCATTGTGGATTGGCTGACCAAGTCCGTGCAGTTCATTTTTGTCAGTACTACTTATACTTCGGAGCGGTTAGCTGAGATCCACATCAGGGAGATTGTTCGGTTGCATGGGGTTCCAGTTTCTATCATTTACCGATAGAGGTACTCAGTTTATATCTCAGTTTTGGAGAGCCATGCAGAGAGGTTTGGGTACTAAGGTAGAGTTGAGCATGGCATTTCATCCTCAGACCGGCGGGCAGTCGGAGCGGACTATTCAGATTTTGGAGGACATGTTACGTGCCTGTGTGATTGATTTTGGGGGTTCATGGGACAACTTTCTGCCACTAGCGGAGTTTGCTTATAATAATAGCTACCAGTCCAGTATTCAGATGGCCCCGTATAAGGCTTTATATGGCAGGAGGTGTAGATCTCCGATTGGTTAGTTTGAGCGAGGTGAGGCTAGGCTATTGGGCACAGATTTGGTACAGGATGAATTGGAGAAGGTGAAGTTGATCCAGGAGCGACTTCGCACGGCGCAGTCTAGGCAGAAGAGTTATGCGGACTGGAAGGTCCGAGATGTGTCTTTCATGGAGGGTGATAAGGTACTGTTGAAGGTGTCACCCATGAACGGTGTTATGAGGTTCGGGAAGAGGGGAAAGCTGAGTCCCCGGTTTATTGGTCCATTTGAGGTGCTTCAGAGGATTGGAGAGGTGGCTTATAGACTTGCCTTACCACCTTTCTTATCGAGTGTTCATCCAGTATTCTATGTTTCGATGCTATGGAAGTATATTGGTGACTCGTCTCATGTTTTTGACTTCAGCACAGTTCAGCTCGAGGATGATATGTCATATGAGGTTGAGCCAGTGGCTATTTTGGGTCATCCGGTCAGAATGTTGAGATCTAAGGATATAGCTTCAGTGAAGGTGCAATGGAGAGGGAAGCCAGTTGAGGAGGCTACTTGGGAGACCGAGCGGGAGATGCGGAGCCGATATTCTCATTTGTTTGAGACTCCAGGTATTTTTCGAGACCCGTTCGAGGACGAACAATTGTTTAAGAGGGGGAGAATGTAACGACCCGGCCGGTTATTTCGTAGAATTTGCATCACTATTACTGTTTCTGCCTTGTCATGCATTAGTTATACTGTTTATGATGTGTCGGAGTTGGTTGGCTTGGGTTCAGAATAATTGTAGAAGGAATTGAGACACTTAGTCTCTAAAAGTAGTCTTATAGATGGAAAAGTAAACTGGGAGTTGAGTTGTTGGTAAACGACCTCGGAATGCATATTTTATGGCTCGGGTAGCTTCGTTAGGTGATTTGGGACTTTGGAGTGTGTTCAGAATGTTATTTCGATTTCTGGCGTAGAATTATGCTTGAATTGACAAAAGTTAGTTTTTGGCGATTTCCGGTCGGCAAATGGAAAATTGGCTATCGGGGGTGGAATGGAATTCCGACAGTTGGAACATGTTCGTAATGTCATTTTGGATATGTGTGCAAATTTTCAGATCAATCCGAGGTGTTTTGGATGGTTTCGGCATCGTTGGTGGAATTAAGGAAATTCAAAGTTCATAGGCTTGAATTAGATGTGATTTTGGGGTTTTTCGTTATTTTTGGCATTCCGAAGGCTCGACTAAGTTTGAATGAGGTTATGTGAGGTGTTGGTATGTTTGGTTGGGGTCCGAAGGGGCTCGGATGGTTTGGGGTGGTCAACAGGGTGTTTGAAATGGTTTTGGCGCTGCTGAAGTTGATGGTGCTGTTGTTTTTCGCACCTGCGGATATTGGACCGCATGTGCTACCATAGAAGCGGCTAGGGAGGTCGCAGGTGTGGAGTGAGGCCAGGCAGGGGAAAACCGCAGAAGCGGTTGGTTGAGCGCATCTGTGGAGCCGCAGGTGTGACACCTAGGCCGCAGGTGCGAGATTGGAGGGTTTAATGAAAAACCGCAGGTGCGGTTGTCTTGGGTGCAGGTGCAGACCGTAGGTGCGAGTAATAGAGCCGCAGGTGCTAAAATCCTGGGCAGAAAGTATAAAAAGAGGACTTAGCGATTTTTAGTCTTCCTTTCACCATTGTTACTGCGGGTTTCGAGCTTTTGGAGGGTTTTTTAAGAGGAAAACGATTGTCATCCATTTAGGTAAGGTTTTTGGACTCCATAACTCGATTATATGTGATTAAGACCTAATTAGTGGTGTTTAATTGGGGAAAACCAGTGGAAAAAGAGAGAATTAGGGCTCGAGATTAAGAGACCTTCTAAGGGTTATTTGAGGGGTCATTTGGACTCCGATTTTAGTGTTCTTTATATGTATAGACTCGTGAGAGGATGAGGATCATTTTGGTATAAAGTTTGTCGAGTTCCAAGACATGGGCCCGAGGGTCGGGTTTTGGCTAATTTCTGGAATTGTGCTTAAAGTTTATATTTTTCGATTGGGCTTCATCTCCCTAGCGTATTTTGATGTTATAAATATGACCTTGATAGATTCGGAGCATTCGGGAGTGGATTCGAAGGGAAAGAGAGTTGTGGAGTAGCTTTTCGGGCTTGTTCGAGGTATGTAATGTCTTTAAATCATGTTCTACGGGTATGAATCTCCGGACTTAGCATTTTTTCACTGTGTTGGAGTGGCGTACACACTGGAGGACTAGTGTGTGAAGCTCACGAATTGGGAAAAACTGAAAGTTTGTTCCTTCTGAGGCGACTATTGAGTTGCGAAACTACTTTTAAACCATAATATTATTATTTCCATGTTTTGATATATTTGGGATGTAAGCCACGTTTGGGCCTAGTGCTGATCTGTTTAAACCACTTGGGGGTTGTTTTTTGATATTCCTCACGTAGTAATCATGATTTACACTCAGTTTTCCTTGTTTAATTGTTTGACACTCAGTTTTGTTGATATTATTACCCTTGAAATGAAATACTGTTTTGGGTCGATAACCCGTTTACTTATAGCCCGAGTGGCATGTTGTGAGTGTCTGACTGAGTGAGGCCGAGAGCCACTATTGTGAGGATATTTATGATCCGAGAGAGGCCGAGTGCTACAGCGATTGATGCCATGATTTGGCTATTTATAGCGCTTGGGCTGTAGGAGCCCCTCGGGAGTCTTCACACCCCCAGTGAGCGTAGGTACCTACTGAGTGCTAGTGCCGAGTGCCGAGCGACGAGTGATTTGGAGGCATGAGTGATGGTGAGGTGCTGAGTGACTGTTATTGAGTGATGGTGAGGTGCTGAGTGATTGATTATGAGTGATGATTTGGCCCAAGGGGCAGGTTTATAATGATATTTTGCTGAGTTTCTGATTTTGATTCATTTCATCATGCATGCTAAGATTTTTTTCGAAATTTTACTAAGAACATTAGAACTCATAATTGTTCAAAGGATTTTTACGGAAGCTAGTTTATAAACATATGGACTAAATGCATATTTTGTTAAAACTCAGTATTTTACTGTTTGTGAATTGATGTTTTGTTACTCTGTGTTTCTTATCGTCAGACTTGATTTATTTTCATTACTACTGAGTTGGCGTAATCATCATTACTCCCTGCACCTCTGTGTGCAGATCCAGGTACTGGTTATGAGCAGTAGTCATCTGAGTCTGTACGGCGTCAGTATCCGGGATTTTTGAGGTAGCTGTCAAGCGCCCGCAACATCTCAATTTCCCTTCCCTCATTTAGTATTTTGTATTTTGTTCTGAGACATTGTATTATGACGTTAGTAGTGTTAGTATTACTCTTAGATGCTCGTGATAATGTTGACTCCAGTTCTGGGGATTGGTTATAGACTGTTAGAATATTTATGCTTTTGAAAGATTTAGAAATTTTATACTTATTATGAGAAATTATTAATGATTGTGGGAAATTTTATTAGAGGAAATGTGTAATTATGTGATAGTGGCTAGCCTAGTTCCACGATAGGCGCCATCATGACCTGTTAGGATTTGGGGTCGTGATATCTTCCTAAACTAGGGTTTCTGAAAATCCTTTTCTTCTAAACGCTTTCTGATTTTTAAGTGTTTAATCCCCTGATTCTTATATGCTTCGACTGACTTTGTTAAGTTTTTCCTTAACCCTAATTAGTTATGCTAAAACCCCTTTTTTGATACTTTGTTTGGATTCTGAGTTTGTCCATGTTATTTGCTACTTGATTTGGTTCTGTGCTTTGATTTGCATGTCTTCTCCTTCGTCTAATTAGAATACCTAATGATTTTACCCTAGTATGTCTCTGTTAGGGTTTTGGATTCGATCCTTTTGTTTATTCCTGACTTATCTGCTTATTCATGGAAACCTATATTATTTTCCTTAAAATTGGTATTATTTTGAGTCCTTGATTCGCTAATTTGCTATGGTAATACCATGTGCTGATTTTCTCAAACTATTTCCATATTTTTACAGCTTTTAGTTATTTCTTGCCTTGTTTTTGATTAACCGTGTTATTTACTGATTCTTACTAATTATTTCCTTAATTGAATCCTTATGTATTTACCCCTAATTGCGTACTTTGTACCTAAGTTTATTTGATTTCTTTCCTTAAATGTTGTCATGCTCTTTACCGTTGGTTAATTACCCCCTTAATTAAGGGAAGACTTGTTGATCTTGTGCCTAACTGATTTTGTGGCTTCCTTAATTGTTGAAGATTGATTTCCTTTACTTTATTTTACTCTGCTCTCAACTACTATATATACTCTCCTCTATTCTCACTTCTAGGGACACACACACGAACACTAGTTCACAATAACTCTCTCTTACACTTAACGGCTCTCTGCTCTTTCTTGTTACTTGCTACTTTCACTGAACTAGCCGGCTGTAAGCCTGTGTTTTTCTCTCCTTAACTGTTATGTCCTAATTAAATTTCCAATCCAAAACTCTATGTGTTCTGTTACTGCTTTAGTTCGATGATTTCTAGTCTTGTTCCTACTTTACTATTTGGCTGTTTAATGTGTAACTAGCATGTCTAAATCATTACTTCACCTAGCATGCCTAAACTACACTGCTTAATCACTAGCATTTATAAATTCTATCCTGTGTAACTTGTAATTAGCATGTCTAAGAATCTGCATGTTGCTTTATCTAGCACGCCTCAACCTGATTTGTTCTATGTATGTCAGCAGGTTTGATTGTTTGCCTAATTTGTTTTCTTAGATTCCTGTTTAATCTGCTTTGCTAAGTTGTCTAATACCTTTGATACGCTCAAATTACACTTTAAAATAGTGTAAAGCGGTTGAAGTCAAATATAATAACCCAACAAGGTTGGGGTCGAATCCCACAGGGAATAGGTGTGAAGATAATACTTTGATAGTGTGATTCTCAACTCAAATCATAATTCCTTTCCATTAGTGAACGGGAATATGGGGATTTGTTGTGTAATAATCTAGTAGATGTAGTGTCAATGAGAATTAATTAAAGTTGTAATTAATATGATTAAGTAGACCAAGGTTGTGTCCCCTTTTATGAAGTATAATGCAAATGGATATTAATATGATATATTTCTAATGGGAAGTTCTTGATATGCAATGATTGCTAAATGTCTACCCAATATTTTCCAATAATAGGGTAGAATCTCCTCTTTATAATTTTCCCAAATATAAAAGAGTTGCAATAAAACCAAATCACTTATTGCCAAATAAAACCAAATTATTCCTAAGTGATTCTATTAAACAAGGCTTAAAGCCTTGAGTCATTGATATTTACTCTTACCAAGTCTAACTCACTTTTCCAAGCTAAGAAAGAATTTATGGCATAAGTTAATGTTTGCAACCACTAATAATAAATATGAAATGAAGAGTAAATAAATATCAACAACCTATTATGCATATATTCAATGGAAAATACCCAAATACATAACACCCATTTAGGGTCACAACCTCAGTATCTTAGGCTAGCTAGACATAATAAATGACAAAAAGCTAAGAATAATAAGTGTCATAAATGCTTACAAAACCAAGGATTTCTTCCTCTAATGCTTCCAAAAACGAGGAGAATATTTAATAGGGTAATGTCTCTCCAAGACTAGACAACAATGACCCACAAAACCCTAATAAATCTATTTATAGTGGGCTAAAAATCGGGACCAAAAACGGACAAAAATACCCCTTCAGGTCACTTATGCGTTCACGTCTCTAGCCCTAGTTTCCAGGCCGTCATCGCATTGTTGATCTGCGATTCACATTGTTGATATGGGACTGCAGATTCGCATCGCATACTTGAGGCCGCATCAGGTACCAAGGATTCTGCGGTTAACTATGCGGCTCGCATGTGAGTTATGCGATCGCATAATCGACCGCATTCATGCTCTTGAATTTGGTCTATCTTTTTGTTGAGGTCTGCGATCCCTTGGTGCATTATGCGCTTCGCATGTTAGTTCTGTGACGTCCTCTTGTCAAATATGCGATCGCATAGTGTTAATTTCCTCAGTTTTTTTCTCCTTTGATGTCTTTTCCATGTTCTCGAGTATTTAAGCCTCATGCACTGCATAACATCAAAATTCTATAAGTATAAAAGGTAAATGCTCTTGAAACAAGCTATAATCTAAGCAATCTGGTATTAAATGTGCCAAAATTCTCCGGCACATCAACACCCCCAACTTAAACTCTTGCTTGTCCTCAAGGAACTGAAATGACTCTATCGTAACTTAAACTTTGACTACAAGACCGGAAACAACTATGACCATGAACAGTGTTAAGTTTCAGTACTACAAGCATGTATTTCATCCGATTACCCGTTATGAACAATTACTACTATTTACAAGGAAACTACTCAACTTGTGAACTTTGAGCCTCGAGTTATTTGACAAAATGTTACTCTCAGCTGAGTGTACTTGCACCTGACTTCAAGAACTCAACTACTGTTACACTCCACAGTACATGTGCCCTCACCACAAAGAAAGAAAGTCCCAACTCACAATATTTACAATGACAACAAGGGACATATTTACACAAACACTTACACTCACAAAGAATTTCAAGTGTTATAACACATCATACCATAGGCTTGCCCTTATTTTAATTTGTCGCCATTTTAAGAACATTTGGTTTGAGATCCCATAAGGACTTTCTGGCTTGTAATGTAGGCTTAGGGAAGGGTTGGATAATCATTTGGGTAAAAGTGACTACACCTTTCTTGAACACTACTCACATCTTTCTCTTTTAGTGCCTTTGTTTCTTTTTAAATCTCATAGCCTCATTGGTGTTTAGCTACCAATTGTAGAACTACCTCACTAAATTTCTTCAAAGCTTCTATATATATATATATATATATCTCTTTTTGTTTATATACATTTGTATCTCTCTTTTGTTTTTTTTCAATGAAAACTGAAGCTAACACTTTTCATTTGAATCTTTTGAGGTATATGCTCTACACTGAATATACAACCTAACCAATCTCTAACTCTTTCACCAAACCCCCAACTTAGGCTTTTTGCCTCATTTTCAATATTCAAGGAGGGATGGGTATAAAAGAGGAGATTATTTTTCAAAACGGGGAAGGCTTGTAATGAGGTGTCCAACAAAAAGGCTAAAGGCTCAAATGGGGAAACTAGTGGTATTCATTCAAACATTTGGTAGCTTGAAAGGTTCAATGGGTTTCTCAATATCACAAAGAATGGATAAGGTCATTTCTCCAACTCAATGTACTTATTATTAGCACCGAAGAACCAATTGGGCAAGTTCTAGCTGACAAAAGTAAACACAAGAATTATTGATACAAACATCTAACACACACGACACATGCCTGTTTAGTTCAACATCGTTTTAGCTCTAGAGTCAGGGCTTGCCGACTCAAAACTTTCATTATTTTACATGTATAATTCTAAGTACACATAGAGTCAAAAGGCGAACCTAAAGTTCACAGAGTTGATATAATTCTAACTAATTTTTTTTTTTAAAAAAAAAAAAAAAAAAAAAGTTATGGGTTATTTACAGATGTACATGCTTACGACTAGGCACTTACACTAAACTGGTCAAAATATTTCTTCCTAGTACCATGGTTCTATTATTCCACCCTTGGAAAAGAATCCGGCGAAGAAAAACCAAAGGGAATTCATTAATAACACTTAAGGAGAAAAACTCGACTTGTTAATATCACAAATGAAATATGTACACTGGTTTACTGACAACTTGGACATAGTACATAAACAAAAGCAGAAACAAAATTATTTATACATACAACAAAATTACAAGTACTATATTATCCAAGTTGTCACAAAAATCCTTACAATCACCCCCCAACAAAAAGATAGGCATTGTCCCCAATGCATAAGAAATGTAAAGACAGAGCTAGGGTCTCCCTAGGGTGCGCTAAGCGCTACGGGAGTCGGTGGTATCCTCAACTGTCACATGGACAGGAGCATCCGTCTGCACAACAGGAGGCATAGCAGCTACTGGTGGCGGAGGAGCTACTGTAGGGTCAGCAGCAAGAGTGACCGGAGTCTGGGAGCTGTCGCCCTCATCTGTTGACGGCTGAGCTGAGGCTGGGGTAGTAGTGTCCTCTAGAGAACGGTGAATAGCAAGCTGAATGAGCGCCTCCTCTGTTGGTTCGGCAACCGTAGGGATGACAACCCCCTTTCCCTTCTCCTGAGGACCCTGCTCCTTGTCAGACGAAGAGGACTCCTCCTCAGACGACTCACCCTCGGACTCTGAAGAATATTCGAACTCCTCTCCTGATGGTATAGCAACAGGTGCGGGAGGAGCTGAAGGTGGAGGGATAATCGGTGCGGCCGGGGCTATCATCAGCATGGAGAAATCAAAGTCTAGCCCCGGCTTGGAGGTACCAACTCCATGTTCCCCTTCCCTGGGGAAGGATGGATGAAAAGTCAAAATCCGGGTGATGCAGTCGGTGGAGCTCCTTCTGAAAAGTGGACACATCGGTTCGGAGTGCTGGCAAATGTCTAACCTCACCTCGCTCAACCTTTTCAATGCGTACCTCAAGCCCTTGAAGGCGACCCTCAAGGGCAGTTACTGAAGATTGAATGGGGGTGAGGGCCTGCCAGATCAGAGTAGGAAGTTCCCTTAGGAGCTTGTCCACCTTCGCATTGGTATGCTGAGCTACGAGACCAAGCTGGGAGAGAACAGGCAACAGAACGGCTGAGGGGGTGCCAGCACGGGCAGTAGGCTGTAAGGCAGTGGTGGATGGCTCTGCTGTAGAAGGCTGGGGCTCTGAGGGCGCTGCCTCTGGAGGGGTAGGCATTGGGATGACTAAAGGAGAAGCTGCTTCCCTGGGCCCCGCATCACTGATGCGGGTGATGTCAATATCCTTGTCAATCTTGGTTGTCTTGTCATAAGAAGGCATAAGAGGGACTTTAGCTGCTCGGCACAGTGCAGTGATGAGGCAGGGGAAAGGAAATGAGGCCTTCTTCTGCCAAGATCGGACCCCAATATCTTGAAAAATAATGTCGGTCACATCGAAATTGATCTCGGACATAATGCAAGCAATGAGAATGGCCTTCTCAATGCATATATGGGTTTCGTTTCTGGTGGGAATCAGATGGGAGGCAACAAAAGCAAGCTAGAATCTTCCTTCTCTCGAAAGATCTTCTTTTTAAATCTTGTGGTTAGGAGAAATCCAGGCCGGAGTACCTTTTGTAATAACAAAGGCGACCCAAGCACGCTCTCCATCATTGTTGGCCAGTTTGGCCTCGTATTCTTTCGTGCTTGGGTGCGATTTTGAAAAATACCGAGCATGGATGGCGGCCTGGTGACACTCTACTGCAACCCCCCTGACGAACACTGCCTCACTGAAAATTTTGTTCCTCTTGTGATGAGCATTTCTAGAAGCAGCATAAGAGGCATAGAACTCTCTCACCATGGTCTCGTTGTACTCCCCGAGGGGCTCAGTAAAGCAGTCCCATTTTCTTGTTCGGATGTTCTGCAGAATATGGGGATATTGCTCTTTCAGGCCATTGAGACTGAGCCTTTTCTCGGGAAAGATCTTTCTTGTGGTTAGACCCTCCTGGTACAACTCCCTAGATAGGGGCAGTGGAAAGTGGAGCTGGTAATCGTCCCCTTGCTTCCTCCGTACCTCAGCTTCCAAATTTACCTCTGGTTCATTATCCCCCTCATCATACTGGGAGGGACTTTCAACAATATCCGATGGAGGTGCCTGACGTGCACGCTTGGGTGGAGGTGCATGCCTGCTTGTGGAGGCTCTCTTAGCTATTGTATGCGTACGAGGCATTGCTGTAAAGAGAAACTACGTGTGAGTGGACGTGCAAAGTATGAAAAGATTAACAAAAAGGACAGACATTTGGCCTATGCGACGAGGTATGCGATCGCATAACCACAATGCGGATCGCAAACCAGTCGCATAAGCAAACATAGTTAAATAGAGAGCACTAGTGCGACAGCATATGCGATCACATAACCACTATGCGGTTCGCATATGCAGTGCAGAAGTGGATGAAAAAAATAGAAACAAATATGCGATCGCATTACTCACCGCAAAGGGGATTATGCGATCACAGACAGGTCGCAAACTGGGAGGTGGGCTGGGGACACATTTTGTGTAAGGGTGTGACGCATATGCGAACCGCATTCTGACTATGCGATCAACTATGTGTCGCATATATCTTCATTCCCAATGGCCTACGACAGGATTTGCGACACAGATGCGGTCCGCATCATAGAAATGCGATCCACAGATCCTTCAAGTACATCATTCTATCCCTAACAATGGCTGATTTTCAAAATTAACAACCTCCCATGCCCAATTACCAGCCAACATTTCTAACTTTTCCCCTTTCCTTTACAATTTCACCACAGCACAACAACGATACTACAGAATCCATGATTAAAAACGAAATAAAATGCAAGAAGAGGGGAGAGAAGAATATACTAGAGTCTAAGATGCAGAGGACAAGTAGATCCACAAGAGAAGGTTCTTTGCTCTTTCGATTTGTGCTTTGCCCGATCTGGGTCTATTCTTTTTCGTTTTCTCTTTTCTCTTTTATTTGTTTGTTTTTCTGTTGTTTTTTTTAAGAGGGAAGACGTGAAAGAGAGAAATTTAGGACTTACCTGGGGCGAAATGCGATGGGGTAAAAAATCGCATAAGGGAGTGTGCGATCGCATCTTCAGCATGCGGTGAATTAGTCACCGTCTTACCAAGTTCGAAATGTGGTGACCTTATGCGATCGCATACAAGACATGCATTTTGCATAGTGTACCTTGATATCGCATTTCCAGCACGAACATTTTCCAAGCACACTGTTGATGTCTGCGACCATAATGCGAATGCATACAAGAAACGCGATAGCATATGTGTCGTAGACGGGCCACCCCCCCCCCCTTTTTTTTCTCGTGGCTTCCATGCACTTCAACCCTGTCTTTTCTTTTGTTTGCCTTATCTGCACTCACGCACCCGTTAAACTTCTTCGAAATCCATATTTATAAAAATACATAAAATAAGTAAATAAATAACGAAGATGAAAAAGAGATAAATAGAAAATGTTACCACACATGGGTTGCCTCCCATGAAGTGATTGATTTAACGTCGCGGCACGACGAGGTTGATGCTCCCTTGGAGTCATTCATTAGTAGGACAAGGACCATCCTTCAAAGTTAATTTCTCTATCACATGCCTCTCACCGTCGGTACCCAAGTAGTGTTTGATGCGTTGAACGTTTACTTTGAACGTACGAAGTCCGTCCTCAGTTGCTAGTTCCACAGCACCAAAAGGAGAGACATTAACCACTTGGAAAGGGCCAGACCATTTAGATTTGAGTTTACCCGGGAAGAGTTTGAGTCGGGAATTGAACAGTAACACCAAGTCACCCGTATGGAACTCCCGTTTCAGGATATTCTTGTCATGGACCACCTTCATCCTCTCTTTATACATAGATGCACTCTCATAAGCGTGAAAACGGAATTCCTCCATTTCATTGAGTTGATTGAGCCTCAAATTAGCAGCTTCATTCCAGTCCAGGTTCAATTTCTTGAGTGCCCACATGGCTTTGTGCTCAAGCTCCGCGAGTAGATGACATGCTTTTCCGAACACTAGCCTGTATGGAGAGGTACCTATAGGAGTTTTGTATGCGGTCCGGTATGCCTATAATGCATCATCCAGCTTCCTTGACCAGTCGGTCCGGTTGGCATTAACTGTTTTTGCTAGGATGTTCTTTATCTCTCTGCTAGAGACTTCAACTTGACCACTCGATTGGGGATGATAGGGTGTCGTCACCCTGTGCTTCACACCATTCTTCTCTAATAGACCATTGAACGCCCTGTTGCAAAAGTGAGAACCACCGTCACTAAGAATTGCTCTAGGAGTGCCGAACCATGTGAATATGTTTCTTTTCAAGAACACGGTTACACTCCTAGCTTCATTGTTTGGCAAGGCAACGGCTTCAACCCACTTGGACACATAGTCCACGGCTACAAGAATGTACTTCATCCCCCAAGAACTAACAAACTGCCCCATAAAATCGATGCCCCATACGTCAAAAATTTCAACCTCCAACACAAAGTTCATTGGCATTTCATGCCTCTTGGAGATTGACCCTTGTCGTTGGCATTGGTCACAAGCTTTGACCATTTGATTTGCATCATGATAAGGAGTTGGCCAATAGTATCCACATTCAAGCACTTTCGCCGCCGTCCGGTTCCCTCCATGATAACCTCCCGCGGGTGAGTCATGACATGCCTTTAGAATAGGCATCACTTCTTCTTCTGGGAGACATCTTCTAATAATGTTGTCCGCACATATGCGGAACAGAAATGGTTCCTCCCAATAGTAGTGACGGCAGTCCCTCAAAAATTTCTTCTTGTGGTATGACTCCAAGCCATCAGGGATAAGCTCACTCAGGGAAAGAATCATCAATATCTATGTCATCTGTCGTGCGCCCCTTTTCTTCAATTCGGGAGAGATGGTCTGCTACTTGATTCCCTGTGCCCTTCCGGTCTTTGACCTCAAAGTCAAATTCTTGCAATAGAAGGACCCATCGGATTAACCTTGGCTTAGCATCTTTCTTCGCCATGAGATAGCGAAGAGCAGCGTGATCTGTAAAGACTATCACCTTGGATCCCAAAAGATAGGCCCAAAATTTCTCAAAAGCATAGACAATAGCAAGGAGTTCTTGCTCTGTCACTGTGTAGTTCATTTGGGCACTGTTGAGGGTTTTGCTTACATAGTAGATGGGATGAAGAACTTTGTTGTGTCTTTGACCCAAAACCGCTCCAATAGCTACACCACTAGCGTCACACATAAGCTCGAATGGGAGAGACCAATCCGGTGTGACAATAATAGGAGCCGTGGTGTGCTTTTCCTTAAGCTCCTCAAATGCTTTGAGTCATTCATCATTGAACAAGAACTTGGCGTCTTTTTCAAGGAGTTTGCACATAGGGTTTGCAATTTTTGAAAAGTCCTTGATGAAGCGCCGATAGAAGCCGGCATGACCAAGAAAGCTTCAGATGCCTTTTACCAAAATTGGAGGAGGAAGTTTGGAGATGACCTCAACCTTCGCTCGGTCGACCTCAATGCCCTTTCAAAAAATTTTGTGCCCCAACACAATCCCTTCAACGACCATGAAGTGACATTTTTCCCAATTGAGCACATGATTGGTTTCTTCACACCGTGTAAGCACTTTCCGGAGGTTTTCAAGGAAATGCTCAAAAGAATCACCAACCACCGAGAAATCATCCATAAAGACTTCCAAAAAATCCTCCACCATATCGGAGAATATGGACATCATACATCGTTAAAATGTGGCCGGGGCATTGCATAACCCAAAAGGCATTCGACTAAAAGCAAAGGTGTCGTACGGGCAAGTGAAGGTTGTTTTCTCTTGATCTTTCAAAGCTATGTTGATTTGGTTGTAGCCGGAATATCCATCAAGGAAGCAATAGAAGGATTTTGCCACTAGCCGATCAAGCATTTGATCAATAAAAGGCATAGGGAAATGATCCTTGCAAGTAGCATTGTTGAGCTTCCGGTAGTCCATGCACACTCTCCATCCGGTGATCGTCCGCGTAGGGATAAGTTCGTTATTTTTGTTGTGGATCACCGTCATGCCTCCTTTCTTAGGTACACATTGCACTGGACTGACCCACGGACTATCCGCAATGGGGTAGTCAACCCCGGCGTCCAACCATTTGATTATCTCCTTCTTGACTACCTCTTGCATAGAGGGATTTAATCTTCTTTGATGCTCTACGCTTGGTTTGCTCCCTTCTTCGAATTGGATTTTGTGTTCACATATTCCGACGGGAGTTCCTCGGATGTCCGCTATTGTCCATCCAATCGCTTGTCGGTGCTCCCGCAAGACATTTAGCAATGCATCAACCTGCACCTCATTCAACAAAGAAGATACGATTACGGGTAATTATCATCAGAGCCAAGAAATTTATACCTCAAGTGCGATGGGAGTGGTTTGAGCTCAAGTTGTGGTGGTTCCATGGTTGAAGGCTTTGCGGGCGGTGTCATGCTATTCTCTAGGTCGAGGGAAAGCTTCTTTGGTGCATATGTATAGGACCCACGCCCTACCAATGCATTGACTATCTCCGCATAACCCTCAATGTTTTCATCATCAAAATTTACCAAAATTGCCGCCAATGCCTTGCCGAGGCCCTCTTTTTCCATTTTCATCACAACGGCATCTTCCACCTCATCAACAACATCAATCACCAAGATCCCCTCATATGCGCTTGGCAATTTCAACCCCTTGCTTGCTTGGAATGTATCTTCTTCATTATTCACTCGGAATTTGATTTCATGTCTTTCCGAATCCATTAATGCTTTTCCAGTTGCGAGGAATGGTCTTCCTAAAATGATAGGTATCTCCTTATCCAGCACACTATCCAAAATGACGAAGTCGGGCGGGAGAAGGAACTTCCCCACCTTCACTAGAACATCATCAACAATGCCTAAGGGTTTTTTATGGTTCGATCGGCCATTTGCAAACGCATGTTAGTTGGTCTTGGAAATCCCAGTCCCGCTTGCTTGTAAATAGCAAGAGGCATCAAATTTATACTAGCACCGTTGTCACAAAGTTCTCTAGCAAAATTTCTCAATTCAATGGTGCATGGGATAGTAAAAGCTCTCGGGTCTCCCTTATTCTCCACGGTTGATGTAGCAATTATTGAACTAACCCTGTGAGTCAAATTTACCACCTCATTCTTTCTTATTCTCTTCTTTGTCATCAGCTCCTTCAAGTACTTGGCGAACCCCGGCATTTCTTGGAAATCTTCCAATTATGGAATGTTCACCGACAATTGCTTCAAGATGTCATAGAATTTTTCAAACTTCCCATCATCCACTCTTTGTGCAAGCCTTTGAGGGAATGGAGGGTGGGGCCTAGGAACTGGTGGAGGAGCTTTTGAGGTCTCCTTCGCCTTTTCCATGGCCTTTCCTTTTCTTTCACCTTGAACCTCATCCTCTAGGGGGGTTTCCTACCCTCCACTACTACCGGCAACTCACTCTGTGCTTCCTCTCCTTGATCACTGTTCTCGACAGCAATCACTTTCTCACTTTCGTCTTGAATCACCTTACCACTTCTTGTTGTGATGGCCATGCAATGAGATGTCGACCCCCCTGGGCCGCTTTTTGGGTTGACCACCGTATCACTTGGGAGTGTACCTTTTAGCTTGGGAGTTTGCTCTCTTTATAGATCTCTCATTTGCAATTCAAGTTTTTGAATTGAAGCGGTGTGTGAACCCACCACCTCAGACATATTCCTCATTGTTGCATCGCTTTTCTCCTGATTTTGCAGAATCCGCTCTAGCATCCCTTCCATTTTTGATTCACTTGACGACCCCTCCTTGTATTGTGAAGTGTTGGATACTGCCCTCGTGGTGGTACATAAGGGTTGGAGCTTCTATTGAGATAATTGTTGTCGTTGTTCCCAGATCCTTGACCACCTTGATCATTGCGCCAATTTTGTTGGCCTTGCCCTTGAGGGTTTAGCCTCCAATTGTTTTGTTGGCGGTAACCACGTTGAGAGTTTTGAACATAATTTACTTCTCCCCACTCTTGATTGCCCTTTGATTGCATGTCTTCCACCATATACACTCTCTTCGTTTGATTTTCCTTGAGCCTCTTTGTCAGTACATCAACATTAGTTGCAAGACCTGCAATCACTTGGTCTCTTTCTTGATTCTCCTTGATCATGTTTGTAAGAGAAGGAGTGCCATAACAAATTGCCCCACTTATATCTTCCGAATGCCATGCTTGATTGTTCTTAGCCATCTTGTCTAAAATTTGAGAAATCCTAGCAAATGACTTGTTCATGAAAGACCCATCCGCAGCATTATTTGCAATTGACTGGGAGAGCGGGTCTAGACCCATGTAAAATTTCTCAATCAAAATGTTTCCCAGGAACCCATGGTTTGGTGATCTCACAAGATACAGCTTGAAACGGTCCCACGCTTCATGTAAGTGCTCCCCCGGCATTTGCTTGAAGAAAAATATTTTGTCTCTAAGCTCAGATTTCTTGCTATCCGGGAACCACTTTGGCAAAAAGGCTTGGACAAGCTCAGGCCATGTAGTGATGGTGTGAGGGGGTAAATTTAGGATCCACTTCCTTGCCTCTCCCGCTAAGGATTACTTGAACACCCGCAACGTCAAAGCATCATCAGACACATTGGTCTGTTTTTGCATGGCGCACACACCCAAGAAGTTCCTTAGGTGTTGCGTAGGATCATCATTAGTTGAGTTGTGAAATAATCCTTCTGCCTTGAGCATCAGTATCATTCCATGGTCTACTTTAAATGTTGATGCACCAACTGCCGGTGGAAGGATAACATTGGATTCGTCGATGAATTCCTCAATATCGGCGAAAGGATTTTCCTCTTCTCCATACAACTCGGCCATTGTGACCTGGGGCACCAATACAAAACAAACAAATTGTGATGGAATAGAACAGATATAAAGTGAAGTACACACTAACTAGTAATTTCAAAACCGTATTCCCCGGCAGCGGCGCCAAAATTTGATACGCTCAAATTACACTTTAAAATAGTGTAAAGCGGTCGAAGTCAAATATAATAACCCAACAAGGTTGGGGTCGAATCCCACACGGAATAGGTGTGAAAATAATACTTTGATAGTGTGATTCTCAACTCAAACCACAATTCCTTTCCATTAGTGAACGGGAATATGGGGATTTGTTGTGTAATAATCTAGTAGATGTAGTGTCAATGAGAATTAATTAAATTTGTAATTAATATGATTAAGTAGACCAAGGTTGTGTCCCCTTTTATGAAGTATAATGCAAATGGGTATTAATATGATATATTTCTAATGGGAAGTTCTTGATATGCAATGATTGCTAAATGTCTACCCAATATTTTCCAATAATAGGGTAGAATCTCCTCTTTATAATTTTCCCAAATATAAAAGAGTTGCAATAAAACCAAATCACTTATTGCCAAATAAAACCAAATTATTCCTAAGTGATTCTATTAAACAAGGAAAGCCTTGAGTCATTGATATTTACTCTTACCAAGTCTAACCCACTTTTCCAAGCTAAGAAAGATTTTATGGCATAAGTTAATGTTTGCAACCACTAACAATAAATATGAAATGAAGAGTAAATAAATATCAACAACCCATTATGCATATATTCAATGGCAAATACCCAAATACATAACACCCATTTAGGGTCAACAACCTTAGTATCTTAGGCTAGCTACACATAATAAATGACAAAAAGCTAAGAATAATAAGTGTCATGAATACTTACAAAACCAAAGATTTCTTCCTCTAATGCTTCCAAAAAGGAGTAGAATATTTAATAGGGTAATGTCCCTCCAAGACTAGAAAAGAATGACCCACAAAACACTAATAAATCTATTTATAGTGGGCTAAAAATTGGGACCAAACGGACAAAAATACCCCTTCAGATCACTTATGCGTTCGCGTCTCTAGCCCTAGTTTCCAGGCCGTCATCGCATTGTTGATCTGCGGTTCGCATTGTTGACATGCGACCGCAGATTTGCATGGCATACTTGAGGCCGCATCAGGTACCAGGGATTCTGTGGTTAACTATGCGGCTCGCATGTGAGTTATGTATCGCATAATCGACCGCATTCTTGCTCTTGAATTTGGCCTATCTTTTTGTTGAATTCTGCGATCCCTTGGTGCATTATGCAATTCGCATGTTAGTTCTGCGACGTCCTCTTGTCAAATATGAGATCGCATAGTGTTAATTTCTGCACTTTTTATCTCCTTTGATCTTTTTTCCATGTTATCGAGTGTTTAAGCCTCATGCACTGCATAACATTAAAATTCTATAAGTATAAAAGGTAAATGCTCTTGAAACAAGCTATAATCTTAGCAATCTGGTATTAAATGTGCCAAAATTCTCCTGCACATCAATACCACTAAGTAACTCTGTAACGATGCTTATTTTTACAATACAATATGTTTTCACATGGTTGTTCTGTCATCCATGTTCTATATCTTTACTACCGGTTGTAGGACTGATCACGCTCAACTACATCTAATAAAAGACTAAGCGGGCGCTGCAAATATAATCCGGGGTATTATGCCCAGAGTCGATCCCACATGGAATAAACGTATCAACTAAGTCTTTAAAATACTAAACTATTACTTTATCAATTTTCTCGAGACTTTCGAATAATAATTGGTGATGTTTACTAAATCTAATAACAAAATAATAAACTAGTAATCGACTAACAATGTATTGTAAACAATGATAATAAAAGGGTCTAAGGTTATGGTTTCCCCCGTTGGTGAATTCTTTCTCGGATACTTCTTATAGCTTGATTAATCGTCTCTATCAATCATGAACACTCTATCTACCATAAATCTCTCTCAAGTAATTATGATAATTTACTAGACGCACTCTCTCAAGTTACGCTAGCTAGATTGCATTACANTATCTCTAATCCAACCTCTAAACCCTCGGTTATGACTTTCGTCTATACTCTGGGAGTGGTGTTGTTCAAACAATTACCTAAATATGCACTCTCTCTCAAGTAGATACATACTAAATAGGCACAGCTAATTGATGGCCATTCAATTAACTACAATAAGAACGTAGTTGAACAAATAGAGAATAATCAACCAAAATATATTAATATCACAATAAATTCATCCCCAATGGGTTCTACCAAAACCCTAGATTAAAAACTTAGCTACTCATGTTTATAAGAAACAAAACTAAAATCAATTGCATAATTGAAATATAAAGTAAGAAATACTAGATGTAGAACTCAATGTTCTTGCACTTCACTGGATTTTTCTCCTTTGATTCTCTTCTCTGCTTTGATTCTCAAAAATCCCCCTTTGTAGTTGTGTTTTTGGAGTCTATTTATATGTTTAGGACAAACCCTGAACGTGTAGTAGACTTCTATTTCAATTGGGAAACACTTAAACTTGTCAAAAACTCAGAATTGACCGAAACAGGGGCCTGGCGTTATGAGGCTAACGCCAAGCCAGGGCTGGCGTTTCAGCCCTAACGCCTGGCTAACGCCAGGTAGGCTCAGGCTATTTGGCTCTATCGCCCGGGAGTCTCCTTTCGCGTATTTTTCGATGTGTTTGCATCCTTTTAGCTCCGTTTCCATCTCCACTTCACCTACACATGAAATAAACTCCATTAAGCACATAACAAGTGTATTTTTATCATTAATGCGCATAAAATGTAAGGTATATCACATGTTAAACTATGCGATTTAGTCTCGCATCAAGACCCCACACTTAAACCTTTTCTCGTCCTCGAGCAATCAAACTACACTCATGTACACAACTTTATTAAACAAATCTCTTAACACATTATACCAAGAATATTTAAAACAGTTCAAGCACACCGGTGTGACATCCTCGCCACAATAGTCGACTCACATATACCATGCTCTATTCATAATCCACTCACTACTCTAACTTA
>ML425867.1:71034-140570 GCA_005239525.1 Nicotiana knightiana | reverse complement strand
CCGCATAGTGATGAGGTTATGTGAGCAGGATGGCTCCTGAGATTCAGATTATATATCGCACCTCATTCGTGCTGGAGTTTTGTAGCATATGGCTCTATCAGTCTCCCCAGAATGGTATTATGCACTTAGCGTGCTTGTGACCGATATTCAGTGATTTGTAATAGTGAGCAATTCAGCTCCGTGTATATTTCCTTATGTAAATCTTATTATGGGATTGGGTGGCACGCCGCCACGGGTATGTTATTTGGATCGGGTTGCACGATGCAACAGTGTGATGTTGAGCATGGCTCCTGTAATTATTTTCTTGTGTTTTACTTCGTAATTTTCTGAGGAAAGTTCATATTAGTTGCGTGAGTTGAGTAGTCCCTTCCGGAGTCATTTCCTTATGTGTCGTGTTTGAATTGTGGCCTATTCGCGCATTGTGGCATCGTGTGAGGCTAATAGCCGTGTTTTGGGTAATTGGTTGTTTGAGCAGTTCATACTGGGTGAGACGAAATTTATAAATCTGGGATCGGTGTGATAAGACTATGAAAGTATATTACAGGACAATCACCATTATTGGTTGTAATGAGATGATGATCTTAGTCAGGAGAAAGGATTTCAATGTTTAGTTAACTCTGCAGTTGGTCAGGAATTTCTACACATTTCCTCCGTTGTGGTGGTGTCAGCATTATAGCAGGATGTATGTGTGTATCTTATAAGGTGCTTTGAGAGCATCAAATTTGTAGAATTCTGGCTATTAAGGTTCAGGGAGCGTCATTGTGGTCGGATGATGGATTATGCGGTGTATGGTGCTGATTCAACAAAGATACGCAGTTGTGTTCTGGTGCCTCATGTGGTAGTTGACGTGGTGTTCACATATTAGAAACAGGCATGACAGAGAATTTCAAGTGTTAGAACTGGGTCTGGGTTTATTATATGGATAAAAGGGAATATCTTCAGATTTTATCAAGCTAATGTGCTCAACTGGGTTGTGGTAGCACGGGCAGGTGCACGAGGTGTTAAACAGTGATTTCAGATAATTCTGGGGCAGTTCTTGACACGTTCGAGGACGAACGTCTGTTTAAGTGGGGGAGAATGTAATGACCCGACCGGTCGTTTTGATATCCAACGCGTCGTTCAACAGTTGGGAGTCATGAACAACTTCATTTCGGGTATTGTGACTTGTGTGTATGGTCAGAGTTGAAATTCAGGAGGTTCAGAGTTAAATTGAAAGGAAAATTCTCATTTCAGAAGCCTTAAGTTGAAGAAATTGAGTAAGACTGGAATTTTGAGTAAACAACCTCAGAATCAGGATCCGAAGGTTCCAGCAGGTTCGTATGATGATTTCGGACTTAGGTGTATGTCCGTATCGGGATTTAGATAACCCGAGAGCGTTTCAGTGTATATTGTGGAAGTCAGCATTTTTGAAGAAATTTCCTAAGTTTGGCTTGAAGAGCATTTCAATGATATTGATGTCCGTTTGAGATTTCGAGTCTAGGAATAGCTTCATACGGTGATTCTGGAGTTGGGAGCGCGATCGGAAGTGAATTTAGATGTCCGGAGGTCATTTTGAAGTCATTTGGCTAAAGAGAGAAATTTGAAGGTTTTTGAGAAGTTTGACCGAGAGTTTGACATTTTGATATCGGGGTCGGATTCTAATTCTGAAAGTTGGAGCAAGTCCGTAATGTCGAATATGACTTGTGTGCAAAATTTGGGGTCAATCAGACGTGATTTGATAGGTTTCGGCATCAGATGTAGAAGCTTGAAATTTCAAAGTTCATAAAGCTTGAATTGGAGTGCGATTCATGATTTCGACGTTGTTTGATGTGATTTGAGGCCTCGGGCGAGTTCTTATTATATTTTGGGACATGTTGGTATAATTGGTTAAGGTCCCGAGGGCCTCGGGTGAATTTCGGAAGGTTAACTAAATGAATTTCGGAAAAGAAAAAGAAGGAAACAATTGCAGAAATTTCTGCTGCACTTTTGGATAGCAGTTTATGCATCGACGAGCTAACTATGGAAGCATATATATAAGAATCTATAAGTAATATGAAAATAATGAAAATATGAAAGTTGTAGATCGTGAAGTCTAGTTTCTAGAACATTAAAACATTTGTCATTTGGAGTTTTGTACAAAATGTTATGGCCGACTGAGATGGCTGGTGGAGCAGTTTCGCCAGAATTTTCTGATGCATGGAGCTGACTTTAGAAGCTCATATCTCGGGATATATAAAGAGTTATATGATGTACAACCTGTCAAATTAATTATCTTCAAGTTTAGTTTCTAAGTCTTCAAATAGTTTGTTATTTGGATATTTCTACAAGAAGTTATGGGTGTTTCAACATAAGGTGTTCAACAATGGAAAATTGTAATAAGATGTACAACCTGCACAGCGCAAGTGCAAGGTACAACTCGATGAAGCATGGGCAGATTCTTTAAACACGAATTTTGGCCATTTCTTTCATTTTCTTTCATTTGGCTTGGATGATTTTGGAGAGCATTTCAAGGGGGATTTCATCAAGCATCAAAGGTAAGTTGTTTCTACTTATTTCCAAGTTAAATACAAGATTTATTACATAGATTTGATATGAGAAATTGGGAAAATTGCAAGGAAACCTAGAATTGATGAAAATTGGATTTTACCACGAATTTTAGCATGAAATTAGGAGTAAATTGTATTATTTGAGCTAGTAAAGCTATGGGTAGAGTTTATCTTCGAGAAATCTCGGAATCCGGGAACGTGGGCCCGAGGGCATTTTGGTCATTTCACTAAGCAGAGTTGGAAAATTATATAATCTAAATTTTTAGCAAACAATTGAGTATATTTTCATTGGTTATCATCATTTGGGTAGTTTTGGAGCGTTGTGCATCGATTGGAGTCGTCGGGAAGGCTTGGAGGCCGTTTATAGAATTTCGGAGCGAGGTAAGTCTCCTTTCTAACTTTGTGAGGGGAAAATTGTCCCCATAGGTGAACTAAATGAATATATGATATTATTTGTGGGAGGATACGTATGCACGAGGTGACGGGAGTCCGTGCGTAGCTACTATTATGCTATGTCCGGGTAACCTAGGACCCACTAACATGCTTTATGTGTGTACCTGTAATCCTGCCTGTAATATTAAACTGCTAATATGACCGAAAATGTGATTGAAAGTTTAAAAGACAACTAGAGTTCATATTGTTAACCTTCTAAAAAAGAGATTTGTTTTAGCTGTGAATATATATATGTGTACCTGGACTGGGTTGTATTATGGAGTGTTACTAAATTGGACAAATGAGTTTCAAAAACGAAGATTTCAAAACCTATATTTCATGTTTCTTTTAATAAAGACTTTACCATTTTCCTGAGAAAAACAATTTTCTTGATAAAATACGAATTTATTATGTGGATATGTGTAACTTTGGGTGCCTGAGTCGCTTGAGTGATTCGCGAGCAGGAAGACCCTATATTTTTGTATGTATTCTTATGAGCACCTGAGTTGCATGTATAATTCGCGAGTAGGCTATCCGTATTATACGGAGAGGTGCACTTTTGGGACGGGCCGGTCGATCCCTCGGCAGTGCACAAAGAGGATTATTATATTCAGAGTCGCACTTTTGGGACGGGCCGATCGATCCTTCGGCAGTGCATAGAGAGGTTGACTATCTTATGACTCCGGCCGGTTGTCTTACCCTTGTGTGCACATGACTATTTGGTACTACTCTATTGGTATTGGCTTTACATGTATTTGGGAAAAAGGGAAGTGTAGATTGTTGTTTATTCTCAGTGATTACCTGGATTTCTGTACTTGATATGTACTCGTTGCTCACTGTCTTACATGTCTATTGTATTTCATCATATATTATATTGTCGGACCCTAGTAAGTGTCTAATTTGAGCTCTCGTCACTACCTCTTTGAGGTTAGTCGGGCGACTTACTGAGTACACATTATTTTTGTACTCATGCTGCACTTCCTGTGCATAATTCATACTAATGTGGAGGATTCGGAGACTTCGGCGAGCTGCATCTTCTGGAGGTGATCCGCAGCTGACAGAGTCACCTTCATACTGTATCTGTTTCATTTTAAATTTCCCGGTCCAGTCGTATTTCGGACAGGCTTTGTAATATTTATAAAATTCTTAGAAATTTCTCATGTACTTGTGACACCGGGTTCTGGGGACGTGTTGGGATTTATTTCATTAAACTGAATTGATGTGCGTTCGGATTTAAGTTTACTAAAATTAATTTATTTGATTATGAAATGCAAGAAAAGGTAACGATTTCGAAAATGTTAAAACTGGAAAGTTATTTCAATTAATTAATATTTTGGCTTGCCTGACCTTGTGTCCGGCGCCATCACGACCTTAGGAATTTTGGGTCGTGTCAAATATCTTTATATTACTACAATGAAAGCTGGGAAAAAATGTGTGCATGAAAAATTACCCGCATTTTCTTCTGGATTGTACCACACAAACATTGGTGTGGTTGAATCATATGCCATAGTAAACAAAAGGTTTACTACTTCTAATGATCTTATCATTTGGCATGACCGGTTAGTCCATCCTGGTCCTAACATGATGCGCAGAATAATAGAGAATTCAAATGGGCACACATTTAAGAATAAGAAGATTCTTCAATTTAAGTAATTCTCTTGTGCTGCTTGTTCTAAAGGAAATTGGTTACTAAACCATCATCAGTGAAAGTTGGGATTGAATCCCCTGCATTTTTGGAACGTATACAACGTGATATATGTGGGCCTATACACCCTCCATGTGGACCATTCAAGTATTTTATGGTCTTGATAGATGCATCTACAAGATGGTCACATGTGTGCTTATTGTCAACTCGTAATATGGCATTTGCGAGATTGTTGGCCCAAATAATAAGGTTAAGAGCACAATTTTCAGATTATGCAATTAAGACAATTCGTCTTGATAATGCTGGTGAATTTACATCTCAGGCCTTTACTGATTATTGTATGGCCACTAGAATAAAAGTTGAGCATCCAGTTGCTCATGTTCATACTCAAAATGGTCTAACATAATCATTGATTAAACGCCTCCAATTAATTGCTAGACCATTGCTAATGAGGACAAAACTTCCCTTTTCAGTGTGTGGACATGCTATTTTGCATGTAGCAACACTTGTGCGCATAAGGCCAACAAATTATCATGAAGTCTCCCCATTACAATTGGCTTTTGGTCAGGAGCCAAATATTTCCATCTAAGAATTTTTGGATGTGCGGTATATGTTCCAATTGCTCCACCACAACGCACAAAAATGGGTCCCCAAAGAAGGTTGAGAGTATATGTTGGTTATGAATCTCCTTCTATTATAAAATATCTAGAGCCTATGACAGGATATTTATTTACAGCCAGATTTGCTGATTGTCATTTTAATGAATCAGTTTTCCCAACATTAGGGGAAGAAAATAAACGGTTGGAAAAAGAGATAGAATGGAACGTATTATCTCTATCTCATTTGGATACTCGTACAAATCAATGTGAACAAGAAGTTCAAAAGATCATTTATATGCAAAATATTGCAAATCAATTGCCAGATGCATTTACTAACGTTCCACGGGTTACTGAATCGCATATTCCAGCTGTAAATGCTCCAATTCGAGTTGATGTCCCAGCTGGACAGTATGATAATGCAAATGAGTCTAGGACACGCCTTAAACGTGGTAGACCAATCGGTTCCAAGGATAAAAATCCTTGAAAAAGGAAATGAGCAAATGATCAAGTTGATCATAACATGGAGGCAATTGCTCAAGAGGAGCATAAAGACATAGTAATTGATAAGACCTCACAGGAGGTTCTAGTACCTCAAAATGGTGAAAATGAAGAGATATCAATAAGTTATGTCTCTACGGGAAAAATGTGGAACCGAAATAATGTTGTTGTTAACAATAATTTTGCATATAATGTTGCAGTTGACATAATGCAACAAGATGAGGATCTTGAGCCAAAATCTGTCGATGAATGTAGACAAAGAAATGATTGGCCAGAATGGAAAAACGCAATTCAAGAGGAATTGGCTTCACTCGAAAAACATGATATTTTTGGACCAATAGTCCGAACGCCTGAAGGTGTCAAGCAAGTGGGGTACAAATGGGTTTTTGTGCGAAAATGAAATGAGAAAGGTGAAGTCGTAAGATATAAAGCACTACTTGTTGCACAAGGGTTTTCGCAAAAGCCTGGCATTGATTATATGGAGACATATTCTCCTGTAGTAGATGCAATTACCTTTAGGTATCTAATAAATCTTGCAGTCCATGAAAAGCTTGATATGCGATTGATGGGTGTTGTCATAGCCTACTTATATGGCTCCCTGGATAATGAAATTTTTATGGAAATCTCTGAAGGATTTAAAGTTCCTGAAGCACATAAAAGTTCAAGGGAATCTTGTTCAATAAAGCTTCAGAAATCCTTATACGGATTGAAGCAATCAGGGAGAATGTGGTACAATCGTCTTAGCGAGTATTTGCTAAAGGAAGGGTACAAAAATGACCCTATTTGCCCCTGTGTCTTTATTAAGAGGTCTGGATTTGAATTTGTCATCATAGCTGTGTATGTTGATGACTTGAATATTATTGGAACTTCTAAAGAGCTTCCAAAGGCTGTAGAGTGTTTGAAGAAAGAATTTGAAATGAAAGATCTTGGTAAGACAAATTTTTGTCTTGGCCTACAGATTAAGCATGTAACAAATGGAATATTTGTCCATCAATCAACATACACTGAAAATGTGTTAAAGTGATTTTACATGGATAATGCACATCCATTGAGTACCCCAATGGTTGTGAGATCGCTTGACATAAAAAAAGATCCATTCCGGCCTCAAGAAAATGACGAAGAGCTTGTTGGCGATGAAACTCCATATCTTAGTGCAATTAGGGCACTGATGTATCTTTCTAACAACACCCGACCAGATATTGCTTTTGCTGTAAGCTTATTAGCAAGATTCAGTTCCTCCCCAACAAGAAGACATTTGAATGGTGTTAAACATAAATTTAGATATCTTCGGGGAACTCTAGATATGAGATTGTTCTATTCTAATGAATTCAAGTCAGAAATGGTTGGCTATGCCGATGCAGGTTATTTGTCTGATCCACGTAAAGCCCGATCTCAAACATGCTATTTCTTTACATATGGAGGTACAACTATATCATGGCATTCAGTGAAACAAACAATAGTTGCCACATCTACTAATCATGCTGAGATAATAGCCATTCATGAAGCTAGTCGGGAATGTGTTTGGTTGAGATCAATGACTCAACATATTCAAGAAATGTGTAGTTTTCTTATGAAAGAAGATAATCCAACTATACTATATGAAGACAATGCTGCTTGCATCGCTCAACTCAAAGGAGGATACATCAAAGGAGACAGAACAAAACACATTTCACCAAAGTTCTTTTTCACGCACGATCTTCAACAAAATGGTGAAATTAATGTTCAACAGATTCGTTCATGTGAAAATTTGGCTGTTCTGTGCACTAAGGCATTACCAACATCAACATTTGAGAAGCTGAGACAGAATATTGGAATGCGGCGTCTTCGAGAAATAAAGTGATGTTTTCATGAGGGGGAGTAAGATAAGCGCTGTACTCTTTTTCCCTTAGCCTAGGTTTTGTCCCATTGGGTTTTTCTTGTAAGGTTTTTAACGAGGCAACAAATAAAGCTTATTACAGATATGTGTACTCTTTTTCCTTCACTAAGATTTTTTTCGCACATTATTTTTTTCTTAGTAAGGTTAACGAGGCATATTATCTATTTTTTTGGACATCCAAGGGGGAGTGTTATAAAATCTTTAGTAAATGTGGATGTCCACCACTCCCACTACTTATCACTTTTATGATTGTAACTCCCACACCTCCATAACCTCTCCCCATGATCTTCCCCATGATCTCAAAGGTTAATGTCATGTTTAAGACAATCCTTTTGTAACCTACAATGTAATAGTATAAATAGAGGCATGAAATGTGATATGTTACACACTTGTACACTTGATGAAATAAGAAAGTTATCTCTTCTTCTCTTATTCTACTTATCTTCTTGTCTTAAATTGTTACTTTGAGCTACATTTTTTACATAATAAAACTTTTCATTAATCACCAAATATAATCTTTACAAAGAATAGCAAGCTACTCCCAACTTAACTAGTTCATAGAAAAATACACGTCAACCTTCTACATACAAAGAACCATACAAAGCTATTGAGATTATCAAAATTCCATAAAAATCTATTAGAATTATCAAAATTCCATTCCGGGGTCGTTTGCTCAAAAGTCCAATCTCCAGGTCAAACTTTAGAAATCTTTAGCCTTAGATTTCTAGATTCTGTTAAATGGCGATAATTTGAGCTATGGACCTCCGAATTCGATTTTGGCATATGCCCAATTCCTAAATCATGATACGGACCTACCAGACAGTCAAAACACAGATCCGGGTCCGTTTGCTCAAAATGTTGACCGAAGTCAACTCAGTTGAGTTTTAAACCTCTATTTCACATTTTAATCAATTTTTCATATAAAAATATTCTAGAATAATTTACAGACTAGGCACGCAAGTTATATATATATTACGAAGTTGCTCGGGACCTTAAATCACTGAACGGGGTATTAATTATCAAAATGACCGGTTGGGTCGTTACATTTGGCGTGTTAAGTTATACATATGGTTTGTGGTTGTATGTGTGGGCTTGGCATCCACCATTAGATGATTTATTTGAGAGGTGTTTGATTCAAATGGCCTTGTTATGTATAAATGGATCCCAGAAGAGTCATAGTGGTCTATATTTCGACTTGAGGTTCCGATTTCTACTGTTGCGAATTAAGTTGTGTGTTGCAATTGTTCTTCTGAAATGAGTTAAGTAAAAGGTTTATAGCCAATGGAGTGCTTATTCTACTAGTAGTTCAGGGGTTATGATAAATTCTGGTAGTCTCGCGTAGCGACATGATAGGTGCAGTGAGCAGCATGGGAATTGGAAGTTGAGGATCAAAGTTACGATTTTTGATAGGAATTTCCCGAGCTTGGAGGAGTGGGGGAAAGGATTCATAAGTTTAGGGTAAGATGGAATTATCTTAATGTCACCTGAGAATGGTGTCTCGTATAAGAGGCATTGTGTATCGAATTGCGGATTCTTGATTTTCTTTATAAAATTAGTACTGTTGGTGGTGTGGAGGTGCAGAAATTGCTACCTGGTGCGGAAGGTCGTGGGAGAGTATCCCACGGGAAATGTTTTATCAGTGACATGTTAGTCACTTGATTGTCAAGTATTGAAACCAAGTATAGGGATTCTGGTACTATCGCTAATGTGAGAGTTTATGCCTGGAAAGCGCTTCATTCCTTTGGTTGTGGACTGTGAGAGTTTGTTTCGGATTGGACGATTGCTCGTATGTGTCATAGATAGGTTCATTGTTGATCCTTGAAAGGTTGTTGGCCCAGTATTGTCACGACCCAATTTCTCCTATATGCCGTGATGGCACCCATCGTCGCCGCTAGGCAAGCCAACGGTGAACTGGTCATGTGTTTATTCTTTTAATAATTTTAAAGTAGTTGATTTTTATTTATAAAGTATGTGAGAAGTGTGAAATTATAGTAAAGTAAGGAGTAAACTAATGAAACAACAAATATGGTGAAATAAATACTCAAAACCATAAAGTGTCTACTAGCATGTTTCCAAGACCCGTGTCACAAGTGTATGAGCAACTAGTAGGATATAAAAAACACCTATTCTACTGTCTGAAATAAGATAGACAGAAAGTAAATACAAAAGAGAGACTGTGGTTCTGCAGAACGTACTCAGAGAGCATCTCACCACTATTCCTAAAGGTAACGGGGGTGCGCGCCTGAATGAATGCCAGATGCACCTGCCTCAGATCCTACACGATTAGTGTAGAAGTGTAGTGTGAGTACATAAACAACATGTACCCAGTAAGTATCCAGTCTAACCTCGAAGAAGTTGTGATGAGGGCTCGATATCGACACTTATTATTGGCCAACAATTAAAATATAGAAATTTTAAATACGCATGGAATACATGAATAATAATAATAACCTAATGCAAGCAGTAAATAAATGATTCCTTAACTAATAATCAATTTAAAAATCTCCAACTGACACGTACTAACTCCAACAAATTTCGGGCCAATAAATAAATAACCTCTCAAGTCATAAATATAATATCAAGTGTAATCCAGCTCCAAGGATTATCACGCGCGATTTATGCTGAGGTGATATGATCCGATCCAGAATAATGTGTACACAACTGATGGTCGACGGCCCGATCCAGAATAATGTGTACACAGCTGAGGGTCGAATGGCATGAACCATAGATGCATCTATTATACTGCCGAAGTCGTTCGACCCGATCCACAAGAAGATACAATACTCCACGAATATTCGATTTAAAAGCTATCACGAGACTAATACAAAAGGAAGCACAGTTTCTATTGACGGTCAAGTAGGGCTGCTTATCGGGCGGATTGGGCGGTTATTTACTCTTAACGGTTTGGTTTATCGGTTATCGGCTTTCAAATGTATTAATTCGCTAGCCACCCGATAAGATATCGGGCGAATTGGTATCGGTTTAGCTCTTATCGGGCGATTTATCGACCTAATTCAATAAAAATAAAATAAAATTTAGTCTCTGTATGTTTAAATAGGTGGTCGACGTACTAAGAGAGACGAAGCAGAAGAGACACAGTGATGGGTAAATCATCTGTCTAGAATCTTATTTATGTTTATGCACATTGGCCTTAGTCCATGTGAAAGATTTCCAATTGGCCGTTGTTAAAACAAATGTTCGTCATGCTTAGAATTCTAGGATGCCTTAAAACCCAGGCAAAGTTGATAAAGCAGTGGTGTAACTAGTGTTGTTATCTTGTTTCAGACAACAAATTCTGTCTTTTGTCACAGTTAGATGACTTCTTTTATTTGGCTTTCTTTTATTCTAATTCACTTTGATATAGTGCTGGAGGAAGAATGGTTTTTGATTATTTAATATATATATATATATATATATATATATATATGGATAAAAATAAATTTTATATGTATATATATATATTCTTAACGGGTTAACAGATTATCCGTTAAGAAAATTGAATAATCCACCCCCAAACCGATAAGCCATTAATAAAAAAATTTCAATCCGTTCCCCGTCCGTTAAACTGTTAACTCGATACCAATAAGCCATTAAGCTTCGGTTTCGGTTCGATTTTGAACACCCCTACGGTCAAGTAACCCACCAAAACTCAAAGTAAGTGAAATTCGGCCTTTACGAATCCTATATAGAGTTTCAATATAATTTAAGCACTTAAATTAACAAATAGAGTGCAAACAATACGAGTATTTCATGATTGGGTCCTAAAACTACCCGGACTTGAGCATGATTTATAGCTACGCACAGACACTCGTCACCTCGTGCATATGTAGCCCCCACAATTATGAGCATATAGTAATTTAAAGCACCTATGGGGTAAATTCCCTTTTACAAGGTTAGACAAGAGACTTAACTCGTCCCATATCTCACTTTCCGGCCCACAAATTCACTCTAAAGCCTCAACTTGGAGCCGAATAATCCGAAGCTTGCCAATATTATATAAATTAATCAATATACACTTAGCTATTAGAGTAATTATCCAACCCAAATTGGAAGATTCTTAAAATTCAACCTCGGGCCCACGTGCCAGGATTCTAGAAATATTTGAAGATAAATGTTACCCATAACCTCACAAATTCAAATATATAATTTCTATCCAATTCTATAATCATTTTCGTGTTTAAATCCCATTTTTATCAAAACCCTAGGTTCTTCATGAATCTTACTAGTTTTCACAATCTTTTCGAGTTTAATATACCTAAAACTCGTACAATTAACTTGGAATGAGTGTAAGTTACTTAGTTTAGGATATTGATGGAAATCCCCCTCCAATGAGCTCTCAAAATCTCCCAAGACTAAGTGAAATTGTGAGGAAAAAGGTCTAAGTTTCGGATTAAAAACCCCATTGCCTCCAATGATTTTCGCTTTTGCCGACCCTCGGTCGCTCCTGCGACGCTGCACCTGCGAAAAATCAATCCCATGTGTGGTTCTTGCCGAGGCTGCCTCCCTTCGTCTTCGTGGACGGGTTTTCGCTTCTGCGGAAAGCCTGTCGCACCTGCGACCCACGCATGGATAGCCTTACTTCGCATTTGCGGCCCCATCATCGCAGATGTGAGTTCTCTTGGGCAAAACTTCTCCGCTTCTGTGGACCACTAGCCACTCACCCCAGACCGCTTTTGCGATCACCGGTTTGCTTTTGCAAGCTCGCACATGCGGCCAAAATCACGTAGGTGCGAACACACCAGAACTGGACCACCAACAGTCATGTAAAATTTCCAAGTCCGATTCCAACCCGTTTCGCATCCGCGACCCCATCCAATCACACTCACACATCCCAAAAAATAATACGTACCGGCTCGCATGATCGAAACTCCGAAATAACATCTAGAAATACGAATCAAACACCCAAACGCATGAATCAAATTATGAAACTCAAAAACTTTTAAAAATACTTCCGCACATTCGATTCCTATCAAATCAACTCGGAATGATTCCAAAGTTTGCGTGCAAGTCTTAAATCGTCATACAGAACTATTCCCATGCTCGGAATCCCAAACGGACCTCGATATCACCAAAACCTACTCCAAACCAAACATTAAGAACTTAAAAACCTTCAATGCGCCAACTTTCAACATTTAGCACCGAAACGCTCATGGGTCATTTGAAACCCGATCCGAACATGCGCCCAAGTGCAAAATCATCGTACAAACCTATTAGAACCTTCAAATCCCGATACTAGGGTCGCTTACTTAAAATGTTGACTCAAGTCAAACTTATCCATTTTAAGACATTATTAAGGAACTAAGTGTTCTGATTTCAACCCGAACCCTTCCAAAATCGAACTAACCATCCCCGCAAGTCATAAAACAGAAAAGCACATACGAAGAGTCTTAGTTAGGGAACAGGAATCTATAAAGCAAAACAACCGGTCGGGTCTTTACATCCTCCACCTCTTAAACAAACGTTCATCCTCGAACGGTCTAGAATCATACATGGAGTGATGAATAGGTGTGGATATCTGCTCCTCATGTCCTCCTCGGCCTCCCAAGTTGCTTCCTTGACTGGTTGACCCCTACACTTGACCTTCATCGCAGCAATTTTGTTGGACCTCAACTAGCCAACCTGTCTGCCAATAATGGCAACTGGCTCCTCCTCATAACCCAAACTACCATTTAGCTGAGCCGTGGTGTAATCTAGCACATGCGATCTGTCGGTATGATACATACGGACCATAGACACATGGAAGACTAGATGAACTCTCGATAGACCGGGAGGCAAAGCAAGCTCAAAAGCAACCTCCCCAATCGCCGCTACACCTCATATGGGCCAATAAACCTTCGGCTATGATTGACCTTCTTCCCAAACCTCATGATCCCTTCATTGGCGAAACTTTCAAGAGAACCTTCTCGCCCACCATAAATGATAGATCATGTGCCTTCTGGTCCGCGTAACTCTTCTATCTGGATTGTGCTGTGCGAAATCGCTCCTCAATCAACTTTACCTTCTCCAAGGAATCCTTCACCAAATCAGTACCATATAACTTAGCTTAGTCGGGCTCAAACCATCCGATAGGCAAACGACATCTTCGACTGTATAAAGCCTCAAATAGAGCCATCTTGATGGTGGACTGATAACTGTTGTTGTAAGCAAACCCGGCCAAGGGAAAGAATCTATCCCACTAACCTCCAAAGTCAATGAAACATGCTCTAATCATATCCTCCAGAATCTGAACTATCCGCACCGACTGCCCGTCAGTCTACGGATGAAAAGCTATACCGAGCTCTACCCGGGTACCCAACTCGCTCTGAACTGCTCTCCAGAAGTGCGAAGTGAACTGAGGGACTCTATCTGATATGATGGAAACAGGCCCACCATGCAACCTGACAATATCTTGAATGTAAATCTGGGCCAATCTCTCGGAAGAATACGTAGTCACAACCGGAATGAAGTGTCCCTAATTAGTCAACCTGTTGACAATCACCCAAACTGCATCAAACTTTCTCAAAGTCCGTGGCAACCCAACTACGAAGTCCATAGTAATGCGCTCCAATTTCCACTCAGGTATAACCATATGCTGAATTAGGCCACATGGCCTTTGGTGCTCATACTAAATATGTTGGCAATTTAGACATCTCGACTTACTCAACTATGTCCTTCTTGATCCGCTGCCACCAATAATGCTGCCTCAGGTCACACGATACATCTTCGTAGCCCCTGGATGAATAGAATACTGAGAACTGTGTGCCTCCTCTAGAACCATATCCCTTAAGCCATCAACATTAGGAACACATAGGCGACCCTGGAGCCACAGAACACCATCCTCACAGATAGTAACTTCCTTGGCACTAACATGTAGTACCATCTCTCTAAGAACCAGCTAGTGCAGATCATCGTACTGACGAGCCTTGATCCGCTCGAGCAAGGAAGACTGAGACACCACGCATGCAAGAACTCGACTGGGGCTCAGAAATATCCAACCTCACAAGTCTGTTAGCTAAGGACTGAATGTCCAAACCAATGGCCTTTCCTCTGCTAAAATGAAGGCCAAACTTCCCATACTCTCAGCCTTTCTGATTAAGGCATCCACAACCACATTTGCCTTGACTGGATGATAAAGGATGGTATATCATAGTCTTTTAGTATCTCAAGCCCCCTGCACTGCCTCAAATTAAGATCCTTATATTTGAGCAAATGTTGTAAGCTGCGATGATCAGTTTAAACCTCACAGGACACCCCATAAAGATAATGCCTCTTGATCTTAAGAGCATGAACTATCGCAACCAACTCTAAATCATGTACATGGTAATTCTTCTTGTAGGGCTTCAACTGACGTGAAGCATATGTAATAACTTGCCCCTCCTGCATCAATACATAACCCAAACCAACACGCGAAGCATCGTATACCGTATGCATCCTTGAACCGGAAGGAAACACTAACACTGGTGCTGTAGTCAATGCGATCTTGAGTTTTTTAAAGCTTGCCTCACAATCATCGAACCATCAGAATGGAGCACCTTTATGGATCAATCTAGTCAAAGGTGCTGTAATAGATAAGAAGCCCTCCACAAACTGGCAATAATAACCCGCTAACTCCAAGAAGCTCCTGATCTTGGTCGCTGTGGTAGGACGAGGCCAACTCTTAACTGCCTCGATCTTCCTGGGATCAACCTCAATACCCTCACTTGTTACAACGTGTCCCAAGAATGCCACAAAACCTAACTAGAACTCGCACTTGGAGAACTTAGCATATAGCTTCTATTCCTGCAAGGTCTCAAGAACCACTCTCAAATGCTACTAGTGCTCCTCCATGCTATGCGAGTAGATCAATATGTCATCAATGAAGACAATGACAAACGAGTCAATATACAACCTGAACACTTCATCATATCCATAAATACCGCCGGGGCGTTGGTCAAGCTGAAGGACATCACTAGAAACTCATAGTGACCATATCTAGTCCAGAAAGCCTTCTTCGTAACATTCGAATCATGAATCTTCAACTGTTGATACCCCGATCTCAAGTCGATCTTAGAGAACACCCTGGCACCCTGCAATTGGTCAAATAAATCATCAATACACGACAATGGGTATTTGTTCTTAATGGTAACTTTGTTCAACTAGCGGTAATCAATGCATATCCGTATATTTCCATCCTTCTTCTTTAAGAACAACACTGGTGCACCCAAAGGCAACACACTCGGTCTGACGAACCCCTTTACTAGAAACTCCTCAAGCTGTTCGTCAACTCCTTCAACTCTTTCAAAGCCATGCAGTACGGTGGAATGAAGTTAGGTTGGGTACCTGGAGCCAAATCAAAACAGAAGTTGATATCACGATCTGGTGGCATGCCTGGTAGATCAGAAGGAAACACATCAGATAATTCCCGAACCACAGGAGCTGAATCAATCACTGGAGTCTCTGCAACCATATCCCGAACATAAGCTAGATAAGCCAAATATCCCTTCTCGACCATGTGTCAGCCTTTAGAAAAGAGATAACTCGACTAAATGCACTGATATATGAACCCTTCCACTCTAATCTAGGAAACTCTGGCATCGCCAAGGTAACAGTCTTGGCATGGAAATCAAGGACTATGTGATATAGAGACAACAATCCAGTCCTAGGATGACCTCAAAGTCAGTCATATCGAGAAACAGAAGATCCGCTCTAGTCTCATAATAATAGAAAGTCACGATACAGGACCGATAGATCCTATCCACAAAAATAGAATCCCCAACTAGCATGGAAACATATACATGAGTAGCCAAGGACTCGCGGTGAACACCTAGAAAATGAGCAAACAGAGATGAAACATATGAATATGTAGAACCTGGATCAAATAGTACCGAAGCATCCCTACCGCATATAGAAATAATACCTGTGATCACGACGTCTGAGGCTACTACATCTGGTCTGGATGGAAAATCATAGAACCTAGCTGGAGGGCCACCTAATTGGACTCCACCTCTAGGATGGCCCCTACCAACCTACCATCTGCCTCAGGGCGGCCGGACGGCTGGTGCGGTAGCTGGTGCTATAATCATAGACTGATGACCCTGCTGTGCTGCCCTGCCCCAAGGCCTGGGACAAAATATCCTCACATGACCAACATTCCCACAATCGAAATAACCCCTCGGTGCGGAGAATGACTGACCCTGAGTCTGACTCCAGGGACCTGAACTCCTACTGGAGGAACGCTGAACGGCCGGTGGACAGTAGGAGCTCTCTAGGATGGCGTTGAAATTAGGCTGCAATGGACCGCCCCGAGGAGGCGGCGATGCAGATTATGTGGGCATGCTGGACTGACCCCTCAAAAACTGACCTCTGCCCCCAGACAGAGCACCACAGAACCCTCCCAAATATCGAAACTACTTGTCCCTCGGCATCTACTCTCGGCCCCACTGATGAACACCCTCGATCCTCTGAGCTATCTCCACATTCTGCCTATAAGGTGTCCCCATCTCAACCTCTTGGGCCATAGTGGCCTGGATACCATAGTGCAAACCCAAAACAAAACCTCTGCACTCTTTCCGAATCGATGGGGAGTATCATAAGTTTATGGTGAGAGAACTTAGAGAATCTCGCCTCATAATCGGTCACCGACATCTGACCCTCCTGGAGCTGCTCAAACTGACCACGCAGCTCTTCCCTATGAGAGAGCGAAATATATTTCTCCAGAAAGAGACGTGTGAACTGGTCCCAATTGGAGGGAGGAGAACCCGCTGGTCTGCTGAGAAGATTGGACTTCCACCATCTACCGGCCCTACCCTCCAGCTGAAAGGTGGTAAACTCCACCTTGTAGGATTCCAATATCCTCATATTGTGCAGTCTGTCCCTGCAACGATCAATAAAGTCTTGGGGGTCCTTAGTCGCTCACCTCGAAAGGAAGAGGGATGTAGCCTAGTCCATCTATCCAATAGCTTCTGCGGCTCGCTGGCCACAGCTGGTCTGGGCTCTAGGTATAGCTGTTGCAACTGGCTGAGCTCCACCCACGAGTAGTGCACCCGAGGTCTGATATACGATAATTGCATGCCCTGGAGCCTGAGCGGTAGGGGTTTGTGCTCCCCATCCTGCCTGAGATATGGCTAGGTCTGCTAGAAATAAATCAGCCTGCATCATAGAATCCATGAACCACAACATACGGCCCATGACCTCCTGGAATCCTGGGTCGGATATGAAATTCACTGGAGCCGACTCCACTGCAGGCACCTCGCCCTACTCCTCCATGATAGGATCCTCCACTAGATCCACTGGTGGCACCATTGGAGCAACTCTAGGACGCCCTCATCCTCTAGCACGAGTTGGAGCCCTCCCTCGGCCTCTAGCAATAGGGGAGAAGCTCCTCCACGGTCGGGTACATCTGCCATGCGCGTTCTCACCATCTCTGAGAGAATAAGAGAAAGATACTTAGCACAAAATCAACTTCATGATAGGAGATGAATAAAGAGTAGTTTCCTAATACCCTATAACCTCTTAAAGATAAGTATGGAAGTCCCCGCACCGATCCGCAAGACTCTATTACGCCTGCTCATGACTTGTGAGGCCTACATGAACCTAGTGCTCTGATACCATGTTGTCACGACCCATTTTCTCCTATAGGCCGTGATGGCGCCCAACGTCACTGCTAGGCAAGAAAATAGTGAACTAGTCATATATTCATTCTTTTAATAATTTCAAAGTAGCTGATTTTTATTTATTAAGTAGATGAGAACTGGCAAATTATAGTAAAGTAAGGCGTAAACTATGACATAGCAAATACGGTGAAATAAATACTCAAAACTATAAAGTGTCTACTAGCGTGTTTCCAAGATCCGGTGTCACAAGTGAATGAGAAACTAGTAGAATATACAAAACACTTATGCTATTGTCTGAAACAAGATAGACAGAAAGTAAATACAAAAGAGAGACTGTGGATGCTGCAGAACGGACTCAGAGGGCCGCTCACCACTATGCCTCAGGGTAACGAAGGTGCGTGACTGAATGAATGTCATATGCACCTACCTCAGATCCTGCACGATTAGTGCCTAAGTGTAGCGTGAGTACATAAACAACGCGTACCCAGTAAGTATCCAGTCTAACCTCAAGTAGTGACGAGGGGTCAACATCGACACTTACTATTGGCCAAAAATTAAAACACAAAAATTCTAAATAGGCATGGAATACATGAATAATAATAATAACCCAATAGAAAGCAGTGATTAAATGATTCCTTAACTAATAATCAAATTAAAAATCTCCAGCTGACATGTACTAACTCCAACAAATTTCAGGCAAATAAATAAATTATAACCTCTCAAGTCATAAATATAATATCAAGTGTAATCGGACTCCGAGCATTATCACGTACGGTTTATGCCGAGGTCGTACGACCCGACCTAGAATAATGTGTACACTGGTGAGGGTCGAATGAGAAGACCCATGGATGCAACTATTGTGCTGCCGAGGCGTTCGGCCCATTCCACAAGAAGAGAGAATACTCTATGAACATCCGATTTAAAAGATATCACGAGACTAATACATAAGGAAGCACAATTTTTATTGAACGTCAAATAACCCGCAAAAACTCAAAGTAAGTGAAATTCGGTCTTTACAAATCCTTTATCAAGTCTCAACATAATTTAAACACTTAAATTAACAAGTAGAGTGAAAACAATACGAGTATTTCATGATTCCATCCTAAAACTACCCAAACTTAAGCATGATTTGTAGCTAACACGGAATCTCGTCACCTTGTGCCTACGTAGTCCCTACAATTAGGATCAAATAGTAATTTAAAACACCTATGGGGTAAATTCCTTCTTACAAGGTTAGGCAAGAGACTTACCTTGTCCCAAAGCTCATTTTCCGACCCACAAATTCACTCTAAAGCCTCAACTTGGTGCCAAACAGTCTGAAGCTAGCCAAATATTATATAAATTAATCAATATCCACTCACAAGTTCATAGTTTAGCTATTAGAGTAATTACCCAACCCAAATTGGGAGATTCTTAAAATTCACCCCAGACCCACGTGACTGGATTCCAAAAATTTTCGAAGATAAATATTACCTATAACCTCACAAAGTCAAATATGTAATTTCTATCAAATTCCATAATCGTTTTTGTGGTTAAACCTCATTTTTATCAAAACCCTAGGTTCTTCATGAATCCTACCGCTTTTCACAATCTTTCTGTGTTTAATCTACCTAAAACCCGTAACACTAACTTGGAATGGGTGGAAGTTACTTATTAGGATATTGATGGAAATCCCCCTCCAAATCAGTCGTAGGTGAGATCCTTGCCCAGGCTGCCTCCGTTCGCCTTTGTAGACAGGTTTTCGCTTCTGCGAGCCCGCTTCTGCGGAAAGCCTGTCACACCTGTGACCCACGCGTGGCTTGCCTTGCTTCACATCTACGACCCCATCATGACAGAAGTGATTTCACTTTGGTGGAACTTCTCCGCTTCTGCGAACCACTGGGCACTCACCCTAGCTGTTTCTACGAGCTCGCACCTGCAGCCAAAATCATGTAGGTGCGAACGCACCAGAACTGGAGCACCAGCAGTCCCCCATGCAAAATTTATGAGTCCGATTCCAATCTATTTAACATCCGGGGCCCCTAGGACCCTATCCAATCACACTCACACATCTAAAATATAATATGGACCAGCTCGCACGGTCAAAACTCTGAAATAACATCTAGAAATACAAATTGGACGCCCAAACGCATGAATCAAATTATGAATCTCAAAAACTTTTAAAAACACTTCCGCACGTCTGATTACTGTCAAATCAAATCGGAATGACGCCAAATTTTGTGTGTAAATCTTAAATCATCATATGAAACTATTCCCAGTCTCAGAATCCCAAAAGGACATCGATATCACCAAAACCTACTCCAAACCAAACTTAAACAACTTAAAAACCTTCAATGCACAACTTTTAACATTAAGCGCCGAAACGCTCAAGGGTCATCTGAAACCTAAACCGAGCATGCACCCAAGTCCAAAATCATCATACAAACCTATTGGAACCTTCAAATTCAAATCCGTGGTCGTTTACTCAAAATGTTGACTCAGGTTAAACTTATCCATTTTAAGCCATTATTAAGGAACTAAGTGTTCTGATTTCAACCCGAATCCTTCCAAACCCGTACTAACCATCCCCGCAAGTCATAAAATAGTAAAATCATATATGAGGAGTATTAATTAGGGAAACGAGGATCTAGAAAGCAAAATGACTGGTCGGGTTGTTACAAGTATGGAGTGATCAGAATCAGTTGGAGGTCCGTTGGTAGGTCTAACATGAATGCGTGCTTTACATCAGGTCGAATGTGTTCATTCATCATAGCATTTCTTATAGAGTAGTCTTCGGGCATTGGATTTTATTTCCGTAGTAAGCTATTCCATGTAATACTCTATTGTGCCATGTGTGTTGTGAGATGACTTGATTATTCGCACATGCATTGTGATCCCGAGTAGCTTGCGGTGTTATATGAACAAGATGGCTCCCGAGATGTAGGTCATTTATTGCACCTTAGTTGTGCTTGGGTTTTTTAGCGCATGGAGCTATCCATCTCCCCAAGGTTGTATTATGTACTTGGCGTGCTTGTGGTTGATATTCGGCCATTTCGTAAGTATAAGCATTACGGCTTGATGGGTGCTTCCTTATTGATTGTTATGTGTGGATCGGGTGGTATTCCGCCACGGGTATATTATTTGGATCAGGTGGTACGCCGCCAGGGATATTGTGTAGATCGGGTTGCGTGCAGTATCGATGTCATGTTTGGATCAGGTTGCACTCCGCAACAATGTTATATTTGGATTGTGTTGCACACCGCGACAGTGAGATGTTAAGTACGACTCCTTATATTTATTTTTTTGGTATTTTTGTTTCTCATTCTCAAAGAAAGGTTCATAGCATCTGTTCATCTACTTTATTCATTATGCGGGTTGGGTAGTTCTTTTTTAGAGTTTGTTCTTCCTTATGTGTCGTATTCGGTTTATAGCTTGTTGGCGCATTGATGGAGTCATATGAGATCTTGGTTAGTGTTTGAGGTGGCTTATTGTCTGAGCAGCTTGTACTGGGTGAGACGGATTTATGTAAGGTATATTAAAGGGGAAAATGTCACTATTCAGTTCAGAATGAGGTAATGGTTCTTGTCGAGTGGAGGAACTCCCTGAGTTCTTGATTTAACAGGTGGTTATGAGTTCCTGTGCATCTTTTTCTTCGTTGCAGTATCGTGAGAGTTGGAACATGGCTTATATGTGTCAAGAGGTATGCTATGGGTATCGGGTCAGTGAATTTGCATCTGTTGTGCTTGAAGGAGTTTACCATGGGCAAATGAGTTATGTGGTGTGTTGTGTGATGTCAGCATGGTGCATGATCATGTGTGGGTCCAGCATGTGGAGATTGATGCGGTGTTCGTATGTTAGAATCAAGTTTTGTCGAGAAATTCGGAAGCTAGAATTTGGTCCTAAGGCCTGTTGGCTAAGACAACAGGGAGGATCTCCAGTCTTGCTCGACTAACGTGCTCAACTAGGTTGTGGTGGCACTGGTGGGTGCACGAGGTGTTAAACAGTGATCTTGGACTACTCCGAAACAGTTCTTAGCATGTTTGAAGACGAACGTATGTTTAAGTGGCGTAGAATGTAACGACTCGACCTGTTTTTTGAGCTATAGCGTGTCGTTCGATGGTTTAAGGCCTTGAGTAGTTTCACTTCATGTATTATGACTTGTATGCATAGTTGGAATTGAGTTTCGGGAAGTTCACAGTTGGAAAATTCTAAATTCGGAAGCTTTAAGTTGGAAAAGTTGACTGAGGTTTGATTTTTGAGTAAACGACCTATGAGTCGATATTTGATGGGTCCAATAGGTTCGTATGATGATTTCGGACTTGGGCATATGTTTGGGTTGAGTATCGAGTCGCCCGGGAGCTTTTCTACCGTCTTATTATGGAAAATTAGGATTTTGAAGGTTTAAGAACTTCTAAAGTTTGTGGACTTTGGTGTTATAGATTTCCGTATGATGTTCTGAGCCTTGGAATAGGTTCCTATTGTGATTTGTGACTTGTGCATATAGTTTGACGTCATTCCAGGATGTTTAAGCATAATTCGGACGCGTTCGGTGAAGTTTAAAAGTTTGAAAGTTCAAAGAAAGGTTTTGATTGTTGATTCACAGTTTGATGTTGTTTGGGCTAATTAAGGCTTCGACTAAGTTCGTATCATGTTTTGGGATGCGTTGGTATGGTTGGTTTGGGTCCCGAAGGGCTCGAGTGCGAATCAGATTGGAATTAGATATATTTTTGGACTTAAGGAATTGCTGAAGCTCGAGGCTTCTGGTGTGATCACACCTACGAGGTTATGGACGCATGTGCGAGACCGCAAAAGTGGCCCAGGGGTTGTAAAAGTGAATGGGAGCGAGGTTGGATGGATTCACAGGTGCGAGGGATTTGCCTCACCTGTAGGCTCGCGCATGCAGGCGGAGGGGCGCAGAAGAAAAATTGGCCTTTGGCTGGAAGATCATAGGTGCGAGTATTTTAACACACTTGCAAAGCCGCAGATGCGGTAATGGGAACGTAAGTGCGAGGAGCTGCTCGAGCTGGTAAGTCCACAAATGCGAGTGGTCTTCGTAGAAGCGGATTTGCATTTGCAATTGGATGCTCGCGGAAGCGGAAAGCTAGCACCTTGGGGAAAGTTGACTTGCAGAACTTCGCTGGGCAGAATGCTTGATTTAATTATGTGGGTTAGGCTTATTTCACCTCATTTCCCTCATAGAGCCGACCTTGGGGGAGATTTTGGAGTGCCATTCTTATCATTCGTCGTGAGGTAAGTGACTCCTACCATTGTGAGTTAAATACATGGATTACATGTGGATTTAATCATTAAAAAATGTGAAAATTTTGGGATTTTAAGAGAAAACCTAGAAATTTGTATTTTTGGCTTTTGACCACGATTTCGGAAATGGAATTAGGAATAAATCATATATTTGAGTTCGTAATGTTATGGGTAAAGTTTATCTTCAAATATTATTGAATTCCGAGCACATGGGCTCGAGGGTTGACTTTATTGACTTTTCGAGCGGAGTTGGGAATTGTTATAACTTTATTAATTAGGAGTATTAAAGTACATTTTTATTGGTTTGGACATTATTTGACTAGTTTCGGATCGTTTGGCTTTGAGTCGAGGAGTTAGAGAGGCATTGGAGCCGGTTTTGGAACTTCGGAGCAAGGTAAGTCTCCTATCTAACCTTGTGAGGGGGAAGCTACCCCCTAGGTGATGTAATTGTTATGTGCTACTAGTTGTGGGTGCTACATACATACGAGGTCACGAAAGTGCATACATATCTAAAACATGGTTATGTCTGGGTAGAATTAGGACTTTATCATGCAATATTTAAATTATTTGAACTTCATTTCCTAGCTTCAATAACTGAATTCAAAATGGAAATTGATTTAGAAATACGTACATATATTAGGCCAACTTTTATTACTTTGAATTGTTGGCCAATCATTTGGGAAACAGTAAAGGTTATATCCACTTTATGCTCGTGTAGTTGTATTGAAAGCATGTGCCTTGTAACTCGATAAGTTTCTTTCCTTTCTTGTAGATCAGGCCGAACGCCTCGGCAGTATAATAGATGCATCTATGGTTCGTGTCGGTCTACCCTCGACGGTGTACACATTATTATGGATTGGGCCGTACGACCTTGGCATAATCATGCATTATATTGCTAGCAGCCCGAATATTCACTAGATTATCCTTCCTTTGAAGCCCGACATTTATATGGTATTTCCTTATACGTTTGATACTTGCACTTGATACATATGAGCTGTTGGGATAGAATAGGAGACTAAGAAATCTATGTCTTTAAAAGAAATTTTTGGAAGATTATGTAACTTACGGATTTACCCCATTATTATTGTTGTGCTTTATGTCTGCTTATGATTCATCATATTACTTTATTGGACTTCTAGTAAGTGTCAATGTCGATCCCTCGTTACTACTTCTCTGGGGTTAGGCTAGATACTTACTGGGTACGCGTTGATTTACGTACTCATGTTGCACTTCTGCACGAAATGTACAGGATCCGACAGGTTCATTTGGTGGTCATCTTGGAGCATAGGCACAAATGCTGATGAGACTTTATGGTGAGCTACATTCCAGGCTACATATCGCAGCCCAGTCTTCATCGTACTATTTACTTTATACTGTCTTATTTACATTCCGGAAAATGTTGAATTACTATTGTATTTCATAGTAAATGCTCATGTACTTGTGACACCGGGTTTTGGGATATGCTAGTTGTTGCTTACTGTAATGACCCGATGTCGCGCCCTCCTTTTTCCCCAAGTGCTCCTTTTGGGGCCGGTTGAAAAGGGTTTATGACATTGGTTGAGACAACTCGTTCCTTTTGGAAAACGGGTTTGCATATTTTGAAGAGTCTCCACCTAACGATTTTAACGGTGCGTTAGGGCACCTAAAGCGGTTCAATTACAACTACGTTACTAACCGGAGATTGGGTAAGGGCATGAAATTATCCTAAGGGGAAGGTGTTGGGCACCTCTCAGGATCCACAAGTGTGGTTCCCGGCCACATGGTTTCTGTGAATTTGTACAATTAGCAAATAACAAGTAAAGGCTCAAATAAGAGGGGATTTAAGTCTTAAGCATGCAGATGTTTGAAAATAGTAAAGAAGATTAGTTTTTGAAAAGATTACAATCTAAGCATATAAAAAGTATCCTAAGTTTATAATAATATGGATCACATCAATGCAATACCCGGTAACCACTCCTCGAAGAGGGGCTACACGTGGTATTAGCGCACCTGTCATCATATCCATATTCTGCCCTTTCCCACCCCGTGAAAGCAACTAAATCGAGTGTTGGTCTCGACCTCTAATGCAGATAAAGGGAAAGCATGGAAAGCAGATAAAGGCTCAAATATTCCTCCACACACAGTACACATAAACAACATGTCTCATACACAAGGTCCATATTAATTCAGAATCCTAAAGCATGGTATCTAGGTGATAACACAAAGACAAATTTATTGCATAACTCAAAGAGGAAGTCTGAATCAGGCTTGCCTACTTGTTTTAAGCATGCTGACAGTTAAACATGATCACAAAGGCAATTCTGATTTTATATTTTTAAGTTGATTACCTAAGGCTTGCCTAGGTGTAGGATAACATGCAATCGTTATTCAGATTTGTTAATGACTCTAGATTGTTTATAACTAATAACATGCAATTCTAGGTGTTGAAGATGTGCAAGGAATAATTATCAGTTGTTTAGCATAGCGGATTGTTTTAGAAATCTGTATTTAGACTAAGTGCAGTTAAATAGGTATGATCCTATAGCATGATGTCTAATGCAGCATGATACATAATAACTTAAACATGATTTCTAAATGCACCTAGAATCACAACATTATGCACAGTTTCAGGAATAGCATAGGTGATATACTTTTTAATGTTGTTTACCTAGAAATAGGATCTCTAAGTGTGTAGGCATTGTGGGACATAATTGCAGTTAACATTATTTATCCTAGGACAGGACTTCTAATGAAGTTTCAGAACACGTTTATACGAGCAGAATTACATAATAGCAATTTACTTAATTATTTGTCCTATAGGGAGGATCTCTAAGTGAGGCCAACAAATGATGACATGATGAAAGGAAAGCAGTATAGATGAACCTAAGTAGAATGATATGTAATACACGACATGTTGTACCTAAACATGGTTGCTATTGTGCATAAAAAAAAACCCTAAAATATGGTCTCTACCCTTAATTATACTACAACATACATATCACCCACCCATTTTCACTACCCGACCCCAGAGTTGTTTACAATTAATTATTACAGACCATGGGATATGAATTATACAACGAAAATAGAAGAAAAATAATAAGTTAACTATAGGGAGCCTGCAGAATAGGCTCAAGTCTCCAGGTTCTCAACGCCAAGTATTATTTCACAACCTTTCTCATATTTCGGGTGTGTCAGAGTTCCCTAAGGAAATCAAGGGCTCCCGGGCAGTGCTCACACCCAGATTTCCTAGCAAAGATAAAGTAAGGGAAGTGTGGAATGGCCAGCCTATGTGAGGGTCCCAAGGCAATGCTCACACAGAGGGGGCAGAACCTAGACTCTAAGAGTATATGTGAGAGTGCTTGACATAGTTTTGAAAAGGTTAAGTAAGAAAACAATTTTGAAAAAGGGTAAGTGAGAAAACAATTTTGAAGAGGGAAACTTGATTGGAATAGTTTTATAACAAAGAAGTTTAACCATCAAAAGGGGCAGGAACACCAAGTTCAACATCACACAAAGAACCAGGAATAGTCAAACAATCACAAGCAGGGGAAATGGGATTTGAGGGACAAATACAGAGCAAGTAAGGGTAAGCATGTATCATGCAGAAACACATATAGTCATGCAATCAGAAGCTCCTAAGGGTTCAGAGGATCAGGGGTACAGTAAAGTATTGGATTAGATTAACATAACATGACCAAATAGCTAACACTATGATCACTAATGTACCAATCATAGGCATGGGGATTCACATAAGAAGCAGGTGCTAAGGTATACAGAAACATGCTGGTCATTGACAAGTAAAGAATAACTTAACAGGTATAGGGGATTCAGGATCTTAGTTACATGTTGAACAACAGAATGGTAAATAGAAGCAGATTAGAAACACAATAAATTGCAACAGTAATAGAAACATGTTGGTTTGAGGACTGAAATCTGAATTAGAACATACTAGTGGAGTGAAGAAAGTAGAGACACAAAGCGGAAATAGGAGAGGCACAATAGTTAGCCTTGGCTTGCAGCCGGCTAACTTGGAATAGGAGCAAGTAGCACAAAAGAGAGAATAGAGAGAAAGTTTTAGTTTTGAGAGAGAAAGTTGAACATATTAGTTGTTATATTTTTCTTAATGAAAGAGTAGTGTATATATATAGTTTTAAAACAGATTGTAAATAAGGTAGAAATCAAAGTTAACCCTTAATTAAGGGACTGCATATCAATAAATGTAAAATCAATATAGGTATCCCTTAATTGAAGGGGTTAAGTTCAAATGGTATTATGTAGACAACAAATAAGGAAAGGTACCATATGTGACTGCATATAGCATATAAGGAAATAACTCAGCATAGTACAAGTATTGGACATGCAATTGAGGCTAGGTTCAGAATATTTCAATTAAGGAAATAATCTAAAACTCCGTGTGATAGCATAGTTGACCAAAATAAGGCAAGAAAATAATTTAAAGGTTGTAAATCAGTAAGGAAATCATGACAAAAGATCAATGAGAGGTTCAATTACAGGAAATTATGGGTTTAAACAGGAGTAATGCTGATTCCTGTGAATACACGAAGTAAACACACAATAGGACAGGAAAATCAGAGATTCAAGTAAAAATTACATAGAATCGGGGATTCAATATTAGCACACAGTAAATGATTAAAGGGATTAATAAACAAACATGATATAACAAGGAGAATCAAAGAGTCAGAAACCCCAATGATTGTAGCAGCAAGAAATCACATAGGATTAGAGATTCATCTAAACAGAACAGTAACAACTAGAGGGATTAAACAGAGCAACTACAGCATAAGCAGAAGAAGCCAAAATCAAGAACCCTAATGAGAAAAAATAGGTCAAAAATCATAGAAAACTGAGGACGTATTCATAAGAGACAGACACATATACAAATCAAAAGAGTAGATCAATAAAGGCAAACCTAAGATTATAATACATTGTTAAAAATAAAATTCTAACATAATAAACTATGAAAAAGAGATTTTAACAGAAACCATTTAAAAATACGAGAAGAATCTCAGAAGAACCCTTAAACTTGAAGAAATCGTTTTTGCAGAAAGGTATTTTTAGAAACCCTAGTTGGAAAACAAAAATCATTTTATGAAAAATGGAAAACCCTTAAAGAAAACATCAAAACGACTTGAAATATGTATAGATCTATTACAAATCTAGAAAGATCTGAGGTTTTAGAAGTTAGGGTTTCGAAGGGAGAACCCAAAGAGGAGACAAAAGCTCAAGGTTTTACCGGTTTCTATCGGAAAGTGTAAGAACCTTAATCGGATGGCCATGGGTAGCCGGAATATGGCATGAAGGACTATAGGTTGGAGTTGAACCGCTCCAAGTTCACTTCAGGGCCTCAGGGCAGTGTCAAACCAGCATCGGGTGAGATATAGGCCATGAGTGATGAGAGGTCATGATTTCCTGAGAGAGAGATGGCCGGAGAAGATGGAAGGTTCTAGAGAGAACNTTAAATTAGGAAGGGGAGATCTGGGCCGTTGACTTGATATAATCAACGGCTCAGATTGCATAGGGGAATTGGGTCGGGTAGGATAGGGATTGGGCTTGGGTATTGGGTTATGTAATTGGGCTGGTTTCAATAAGCTGAAATTTAATTAAAATTGGATATAATCTAAATAGGGAGGGGCTAATTGTTAAATACCCAATTAGATAGATAAATATTTAATAGAAATATCTAATAATTGCATAAAATTAAATTAAGCTTATATAGGTGGAATTAAGGTAATTAATTAACATAAAAAATATAAAATGAATAATTATTGATTTAAATGGTATAAAATGTATAATTAGGCCATGGTTGCAAGATTATTGTAATTATGGCCAAATAATGCCAAATTGACTAATTTGTGAAATAATCAAATCCTAATAGGATTAAAAATGATATATTGAGCTGGGAAATATTTTGAAATTATTTATAATATAGTTTATGAATAGTTATTGAATATAAAAATACTGAATAGATTGGAAAAGAATTTAATAAAAATATGAAAAATTATGGAAAAATACCAATTATTATAAAGAGTGATTTTGAAGGTATATATGCAAATTTTAAAATAGTGAGAAACAATTGGGTATCAACAGCGGCCCCTCTTTACCAGGGAAGGATGGAAGAGTTGTTGGGTAAAGACATGATGGCCAATTTTGACCGAGCGAAGCGGTTTGAAGAGGTTTAGGCCGCACCCTGGTTTCTGAGTTGCCTACATATCCCTGGTTTTACAGGAATCAGGCCGTATGTAGCTCAGGAGCCACCAGTGAAGTATACCGGTGAAGTTTTATAAGGACGGACGCAACATATAGGACTAATTAAATGAACGGCTTACAGGGTAATTAAGAGAACTGGAGCGGGATCGCTCCTGCCGGGACGGTCGCTGTTCGCTGGATTACCTGCAAATAAACAATACAAGCATATATAGTGCGTAATTTAAACATGATGCAAATTCCCATCGGACCATGAATGATGTCTTCGGACGGTTAAGGATGACGTCTTTAGACCATGATGTCCTGGGCCATGCATTGCTTGATGTAGGATTCGCAGGCTATGAAATGATGTTCTCGGGACATGAAGATGATGCCTCTGAACCATGATGTCTTTGACTAATGATATGCAAACTGATAAAAGAGATCCTTAGGACATGACATGATGTTTTCGGGCCATGAAGATGGTTCCTCCGAACGATGACGCCTTTGGATAAGTTGGCAATATTTCAGCCCATGAAGATGCAATAGTATGATGCTTACAAGATAGAGCTTAGTCTTGCGAATTAAAGGGACAGGGCTTAGCCCAAAAGGAAAGCGCAGTAAATAATGCTAAAGGCATTGATTGCTTTTGAGAAGTAAATGGGAGGTAGCGTTTAGCCTCGGAAGGCAGAAAGGTACCCTTATGCAATATGTGAATGTAGATGGAGGTAGCATTTAACCTCAGAAGGTAGAATGATAGCCTTATGAAAGACGCGAATGCAGATGGAGGCAGCGTTTAGCCTCAGAAGGCAGAAAGGTAGCCTTATGAAAGATTTAAGGAAGGACAATAGAAATTCTTAGCTGGTGTTAGATTGCGGTAGAGCATTGTGATAATGAAGCATCATTTGTGCTGATAATAAATGTTGGCATGACGAGTTTGAGGAACAATGTATGTCCTTTGAGCGGATAATATGTTTTGGGGCTTTTGCAATTTTGTGCCTGCATCCAAAGAAAGATCGTGAGTTTTGTAAAGGGGAAATGTTAGTTCGCATTCCTGCTGACTCTATTTGGCTCGTTTGCTTGATCATGATGATATTGTCTGTATCATTAGGGTAGCGTTCTCTGAACAAGCTGCTTCAGAAAAAATAAATATGCATGTTTTTGTAAGATATAATATATAACCTAAACTAGTTTTAGATGAACCGACGACATGACACGGTTTTAGAAATTGCAACCTCTCCTCAAAATTCTGCCCTAGTTTGGTAGATGGACGCCTCTGACTGCTGCTCGCGCGGCGATTGGCTAAACTTGCTTCAGAATTTTGATAGTCCTCCTCCTCAAAATTCTGCCCCAGTTGGATGGATAAATGCTTCTAGCTGCTGCTCGCTTCAGAATTTTGAGGGTCCTCCTCAAAATTCTGCCGCAGTTTCCAATTGCTGGGTGGAAATATATTTTTATTGAATTGTGACCGAACCCATAGGGCTGCCTATGTATCCCCTCTTAAACGGGAATCAGGTCAGGCATAGTTCAATTTACATTGTTGAGAAAAACACATAGAGTTACACATAGTAGCGCTTGACTGCATCTTAATTGATCGGTTTCGGCCAAACTTCTCCGTCCATTTATGCAAGTATGAGTGCTCCTCCTGTCAGCACTCTATGAACCATGTACAGACCTTGCCAGTTGGGAGAGAACTTCCCCTTGGCTTCATCTTGTAACAGTACACTCCCCATGGCGTAACGAACATCGTTTTCTCAGGATCTTCCTCATCCATCAAAATCTGGTGATAACCAGCGAAGCAATCCATGAAGGACTGCAATTCATGCTTGGCACAGTTGTCAATCAGAATGTGTATATTTGGCAAGGGGAAGTCGTCTTTCGGACTGGCCCGGTTGAGATCCCGGTAGTCGACGCAGACTCTGACCTTCCCGTCCTTCTACGGCATAGGTACAATGTTGGCTAACTATGTCTAGTACTCCACTACACGGAGAACTTTGGCGTTGATTTGCTTGGTAACTTCTTCTTTGATTTTCAAACTCATGTCAGGTTTGAACTTTCTGAGCTTTTGTTTCACCGGTGGACACGTTGGATTGGTTGGCAGTTTGTGAGCCACAATAGACGTACTTAGACCAGTCGTGTCATCATACAACCATGCAAATATATCCTCATACTCTTTTAGAAACTCTGTGTATTATTTCTTTTCTGATGGTGACAAATGAATGCTGATGCGAGTCTCCTTGATGTTTTCTGAATCTCCCAGGTTGATAACTTCAGTCTCGTCTAGGTTGGACTTAGGTCTGTTCTCAAAGTTCTCAACTTGTTTGACAATCTCGTCAGGTATGTCGTCTTCGTCTGAATCAATGTCCATTTTCTGCATTGTCTCATTGCATGTCACAGTCATCGGTTCATCAAGACAAGTAATAGTAATGCTGTATAAATAAAGTAATGAGAGAAAACAATAGCAATAAATATCGAATTCATAAGAGAAATTTAGAAGATGCTTTGATGAATTGAATAACTGCTTTGAACATTGAAGATCTTATTGCAGAAATTGAAAAATGCAGGAAAAGGAAAATCATTTAGTAAATAAAACAGTAAATAATGCTTGTTTTAGCCTTGGTACCCCGAGGCTCGTCGGGCTTTGGTCGTCTTGATAGACCAGTTCTTGAGATATGTCCCCTTGCATACAGTCTGTACGGAAGGGACTTCCTCCCTCTCCTCCTCGAGCACAACACATCAATCCATATCCTCGTCCTCTAGGAACAAACTCGTCATCACTGCAAGTGATTCTTCTTCGTCTGATCCGTAAATAATGTTGGCCTGCTTGAAAGTCTACTCAAGATAAGTTATCGGCTGCTCCAAAGGGTAATAGGGATTTCTCCAAGGCGGCGACCAATCGTTGAATTCCTGCCAAGTGTACTCGTACCCCATACCGAAAGTGGTACCATGTTTCTTGAGTTTTATGGGCTTTGTGATCCCTTGGAGGTTCTTACCGAGCCATTTGCTCGGCTCATATCCTCTCCAGTTCAGGATGCTCTCAATCTTGCTATCCCACCACTTGTCCTTGTTGATAGCATTGACCCGCTCAATGTGGTGGTAAGTTCCCCCGCCTATCTTCCTTTTTCTGTCAATCACCGGAATAGTTTGACGACTATAAATGGGGTTGCTACCGTCACCATGAATAATCACCTCTTGGTGGTTCCACTCGAATTTTACCGCCTGATGTAGCGTTGATCCTACGACCCCAGCAGCATGAATCCAGGGTCGTCCCAATAATAGGTTGTAAGATGCTGGCATATCTATCACCTGGAATCCACTTCGAACGAAGTTGGTCCCATCTGCAGACATAGACTGATCTCCCCCGTGGTGGACCTCTGAGAACCGTCGAAGGCTTTCACATTAATCGCTCCATCCCTTATCTTATGTAGCCCTTTACCCAATTTCTTGAGTGTTATCAACGGACAGATGTTAAGACTACAAACCTCCATCGATCAAGATTCTTGTGATGAAATGATCTTCGCATTGCATGGTGATGTGAAGCACTTTGTTGTGCCCCAATCCTTCAGGTGGTAGCTCGTCCGCATGAAAAGTGATTTTATGACTCTCTAGTACCTGGCCTACCATATTGGCCATTTCCCCGCTAGTGATGTTCTTTGGCACATATGCTTCACTCAACACTTTTAACAAAGCATTTCTGTGTGTTTCAAAATTCTGCAGCAAAGAGAGGATGGATATATGTGCCAGCGTCTTGTTCAGGTGGTCGATGACTGAATACTCCTTAGCGTGTACCTTTCTCCAAAGGTCATCGGGACCTATTTCGATAAGGGGAGGTCGGTTTGCAGCCTGCTTGCTTGACTCGACCAGATGCTCAGGGGTGTAGACCCTACCATTTCTTATCATACCTTGTGCTGCGACAGCTTCCTCAGACATGACCTTTCCTATCCTTCTCGCCTCAGCTGTGTAGTCCAAAGGGATAGCATTTGAATAGAAGGGTGGCGTGGTTGACATTGCCACCGGAATTGGTGCGGCCATCCTTACTTCAAACGGAATGTGTGTTCGGGGTGGCAAGACTGCGACCTCGAATAGTGCCGGTGCATTTGCTGGAGATACAAACTCAACTTCAATTGGCACTGGTGGCTTTGCAGGTGGCGCTGCTTCAAACTCAAATGGTATAGACATATTCACCTCAGCGTCCTCAGATGTTTGAATCTGGACTATGATCGGTTTGAGAGTGACTGCGGGTTTCTTTGGGTCATCGCCTTCTACGATCAACCCGATTGATCCCTCGGGATCCCAATCATCTTCTCTTTCCATCATATGGATACCTCTAGCCTTATAGTCTGGCAAAGGATTGTCGCGGACGTTTGGAGCAGGGTCTTTTGCTACAATAATCATGTTGTCAATGAGAGCCTGTATTTTTTCCTTCACAGAGCGGCATTCTTCGATGGTGTATCCTTTCATGTCGGAATGGTATGCGCAGGAATTGTTTGGGTTAACCCACTGAGAAGGGTTCTCAGGGGTGGCAGCAGGGATATGTGTGACATAACCAACAACTTTGAGCTTCTCATACAGTTGTTCAATGGGCTCGGCTATGGCAGTGTATTGCTTCGGAGGGCGGCGATCAAAATTGGGACGAGGTCTAGGGAAGTCTTGGCATGCAGGGGGTGATTGGTAATGGGATGGCTGGGAATTATAAGTGTGGTAAACGGGAGCGGGTTGTGAGTACCTGGGCGAAGCAGGTTGATATGTGGGCGGTGGAGCTTGGTAGTTCGGTGAGGGTGTTTGGTAAGAAGGTGGTAGAGCTTGGTAGTTCAGGGTTGGCTGGTATGTGAGTGGAGGTGTTGGATAAGTTTGGTATTTGAGTGGGGACTTGGCTTTTTGTGCAATCATTACGGCTCCCACATCTCTCTTCTTAGACACACCACCGAACTGTAAAGCCTTGTTAGTGGCTTGCAAGGCTTCAAAATTTGTAACCATACCGCTTTTAATACCTTCTTCAATCCACTCACCCAATTTGATGATGTCGGAGAACTTATGGCCTTCAACCATCATTCACCGTTCATAATAATGTGGGTCCTGAGCCCGAACAAAGAACTTGTTCATCTGCTCTTCCTCTAGAGCAAGTCTGACTTTAGCGGCTTCGGACCTCCAGCGAGTAGCATACTCGCGAAAGGTTTATTTGGGCTTCTTTTTACACATCTGGTGCGTTCTCTGTGTTAAATCTAAACCTGTCCATAAAATCAGACGCCATACTTACCCAGTTCGACCATTTCTTGGGGTCTTGGCTGATGTACCAAGACAGTGCGTCTCCCTTCAAACTCCTCATGAACAGCTTCATGCAGATTCTTTCATCCTTCCCAACGCCAACCAATTTGTTGCAATAGGTCCTTATATGGACTCTCAGATCACCAGTACCGTCAAACATTTCGAACTTTGGAGGTTTGTACACCTCGGGCAGTTCGACATCAGGTTGGATACAAAGGTCTTCATAATTCAATCCTTCAATTCCCTTGGTTCCTTCAACACCCTGGACTCGACTGGTCAGTCTCTTAAGCTTCTCGGCCAGGTTCTTGATAAGTAAATCCTTTCCGTCAAACTCGGATGCCTGTAAGATAGGCGGAGTGGAGTGGGTCACGATTTCCACATAGATGGGATTGTTATACGTGTGGAAATGGTCTTTTGTGGGGTTTTGAGGCTCTGGGATGAGTAGTGGAGTGTTATTTGAGGTGTGGCAAGCATTTCATTGCGTCAGGAGAGTTTAGTTCTTTGGGGGAGTGACGTGATGGTGAGGTACGGGATGATTTTGCTATCTTGGGATATTTTTTGAGGTGCGATGTTTTGGGCATTTGGAAGGTTGACTTCGGGGACGTTGAGGGAAAATGACAAGTTGGCCAGATTCCGGACTTGATCGAGTTCTTCCTGAAACTTCAGTAATTTCGGTTCAAGTGGTGACATGTTTTCATGCAGGACCTGAATACCTAGTCCATTAGTGGCCTCTACCCGTTCAATCATATTCTCCTTTCTGGTGCCGCTGGACTCTTCCATCTTACTTTTGCCTTTGTCTTTGCCCTTAGGAGGACTAGGAGGAGGAGTAGGTGGAGGGCCCTTGGATCTTGTGCGATAGGCTGATGATGCCAGAATGCCCGAACTAACCTTTGGGGAGGGGAGTAAGAAAAAGAAATAAAAAAAAAGGTAACCAAGTCAGTGAGGATTATGAAAAGAATATTGCGGTATTTAAAAACATAATACGGAAATGTAAAGCACGTCCTAAGTTGGGAACCTCTTTGTGCCCGAGGTAGGCCTAGCGACAAATTGATTTGGAGAACATAAAATGCTAAACGCCTCATTTTATTGATAAGAAAAAATAGACAAATCCCAAAATGATAGACGAAAAATAAAAGTCACTAATGGCCATTGGCCTTAATACATTGATAGAGAAATAAAGACACTCATATCTACTTGGTCCCAGAAGGACCTCCCCCAGACTCGACATTCTTGCTTTCCTTGCACAATTTTCCCAGCTCGCGAAGTCCCAGCAACAGGTAGGTTCTGGCTAGGTATCCCCCTATAGCTCCCTCAGTCTTCTGACAATCATCGAATCTTTTGATGAACTTTTCTTCCTGCTCGACTATACCTCATTCCAAGTACCCCAGCCTCTTGTTGGCGTTGATAGCCATGTCCTTCCATTCCTCGATGAGTTTCTTGTTGGACTCATGTATCTTGTAGTGGTCATCCTTATATTCCCGGATCCTTTTGTGCAGTTGGTTATATTTGACTTGTGCCACGGCCCTTTCATCTATAACCATGTGACCTCGAACATACCCCGGCTTGCTCTGGCCACCCAAATCCTCTTCTAACCAACCAAGATAGAAAGGGGTACAACCGACATGGTATCTGTCTGGCTCGATGGTGTCTTTCTCAGGTATAATCTTACAGTGCCACAGGTGTTGAGCCTTGCACTTGTGAGGACTGTCATTATTTTGAAAGTTAGCTCGAAGATGGCTCATCTTCTCGACCCTAGGGATGACTTGCTTCCTTCCTTCTTGCCTTATAACTCGAAGAGGAATGTAAGGGTATGTCCCCCTTAGACCAATCAATATCAGAAATGATGTGTCTCGGGATCGAATGATGAACTCATCTGTCGGAAACCATTCAAACATCCATTGAACCTGCTCTTCAGTCAAGTTATCAAAAAGCTCAACCCATCCCTCGGCATTTTCAGGCTGAGCGAACATGTCGGGGATATAATTCATTCTCTTTGGGTGATGGAAAGCGATGTGGTCATCCCACATTTTGCGGTGAATGTCTTGTTGGTATTCACCTCTTTGGAGATGTTCCATGAGCTAGAGTTGAAGTAATAAATTGCAACCTTCGAAATGCTTTGCTCCTTATTGACACCTTTATAAGGCCCGATATATGTCTGCAACGATCATGGGCACAATGTTGAAGTCTTGATCATCTACCCCTTCCATTATGGTCTTAGTTTCCATGGCTAACCTGGTATGGATCCTTTCCTTCTTCATCGGGAACACGATCAAACCCAAAATGCAAACCATAAACAGGAACTCGGTGATGGACGTGTTCGAGAGAGGTGATAGCAAACTCGTCATGGTAGGTACGGTATGATTTGCTGTAGCCATACCTTTCATACAAGTAGTCAAAAGGAATGTACGAATCCTCCAAACATACCAATTCTGCGTCCTTTTTCAGGCCCATCATTTTGAGGAAACTTTTGCATGTGCGGTTCTCAAGAATCAACAACCCTGGAGTTTCCCATACTAGGTTAGCCAGCCCTCCTATCTCTTCTATAAAAGGCGTCATTTCAATGTTCCCAAAGAGGAACACAGACCTTTCACAATCCCAGAACAGGGTAGCAACCTCTGTTATCATTTTGTTAGGCTGGATTTCCAGGAGAGATGGTAGGTTACCCAAGTGTTTCCTGATCATAGCTTTGTCACTGGAGTGCAGATCCTCCCACCAACTCAACAGTCTTGGGTGGATATTGGAGACCATGCCGAATCTGGGGACTTCGTGCCTCATTTTTCTGCAAAGCAAATAACGTTAGGCCCTTACCCCCACCGGACTTGACTATTTATCATCAATAACTAGCAGGAAGCATTTAGTTCTCCAAATAAATGCACAGAACGTGAGGGCGTCCGTTTGGGTTTAGGGAAACCCGGTAGACTTTTGGATAAGGCTATCTTAAAAGCTATCGTGCGAACGACACTTTAGCTCGACTAGGTTTGACCATGATGCATGCAACAGTGTAACATAGTAAGGTTTCTATGGGGTTTTAGACCGGTACCCTTGAGTGGACAACTCAAGGGGGAAAGTCACGGAACCGTCGACTCCACCGCTGATCGACTAGTTTTATCGCAAATAAGCCTTTCCGAATTTAGTGGGTAATAATATAGGAAGAGCGCAACCACTCATCAAGCGTTGATATAGTATTCTGTTTTGCACGAGTGGAGTATGAATGTTGAGCATGATTATGCAATAATAAGTATTAAAACAAGTTGTCACGTATTTGCACGTTAAAGAAAGCGGTAAAAACAGTAGTAATGATTTTAAGCAGTTACAAAAGAAAACAAAGAGACATGTCAGTTTCGTCTTTGAAGAAAAGGAAATACCTGAAGTAAAGAATTAATTGCATGTAAAGGGAAGAGGAAAGGGTGCAGGTAAAAAATAAAGGCACAAATTCACGAAATAATTTGAAATGGTAAAAGCGTGGATATCCCCAGCAGAGTCGCCATGCTGTTGCGCCCCCTTTTTCCCAAAGCGCTTCTTTCGGGGCCGGTTGAAAAGGGTTTATGACATTGCTTGAGACAACTCGTTCCTTTTGGGAAAGGGGTTTGCATATTTTAAAGAGTCGGCACCTAACGATTTTAATGGTGCGTTAGGGCACCTAAGGGGGTTCAATTACAACTACGTTACTAACCAGAGATTGGGTAAGATCTTGAAATTATCCTAAGGGAAACGTGTTAGGCACCCCTCAGGATCCACAAGTGTGGTTCCCGGCCAAATGGTTTTTGTGAATTTGTACAATTAGCAAATAACAAGTAAATGCTCAAATAAGAGGGGATTTAAGTCTTAAGCATGCGGATGTTTGAAAATAGTAAAGAAGATTAGCTTTTGAAAAGATTACAATCTAAGCATAGAAAAGGTATCCTAGGTTTATAATAATATGGATCAAATCAATGCAATACCCGGTAATCACCCCTCGAAGAGGGGCTACACGTGGTATTAGCGCACCAATCATCATATCCATATTCTACACTTCCCCACCCCGTGAAAGCAACTAAATCGAGTGTTGGTCTTGACCTCTAATGCATGTTGTTACCCGTCCTATCCTATCAGTCCCAGAGGAAATTAGGATTCCTATCCTAAAGGGAGGTGCTAGGCAGACCCTCAGGTTTTAAAGGAAAAAAAATTCTAGGGCGACAAATAACAAAACAAGTAAGACTGCAGATAAAGGGAAAGCATGGAAAGCAGATAAATGCTCAAATATTCCTCCACACACAGTACACATAAACAACATATCTCATACACAACTAAGGTCCATATTAATTCAGAATCCTAAAGCATGGTATCTAGGTGATAACACAAAGACAAATTTATTTCATAACTTAGAGAGGAAGTCTTAATCAGGTTTGCATACTGGTTTTAAGCATGCTAACAATTAAACATGATCACAACGGCAATTCTGATTTTATTTTTTTAAGTTGATTACATAAGGCTTGCCTATGTGTAGGATAACATGCAACAATTATTCAGACTTGTTAACGACTATAGGTTGTTTATAGCTAATAACATGCAATTCTAGGTGTTGAAGATGTGCAAGGACTAATTACCAGGTTCTTAGAACAGGGGACTGTTTTAGATATCTGTATTTAGACTAAGTGCAGTTAAATCAGTACGATCCTATAGCATAATGTCTAATGCAGCATGATGCATAATAACTTAAGCAGGATTTCTAAATGCACCTAGAATCACAGCATTATGCAGTTTCAGGAATAGCATAGGTGATATACTTTCTAATTTTGTTTACCTAGAAACAGGATCTCTAAGTGCGTAGGCATGGTGAGACATAATTGCAGTTAACATTATTTATCCTAGGACAGGACTTCTAATGAAGTTTCAGAACACGTTTATATGAGCAGAATCACATAATAGCAATTTACTTAATTATTCATCCTATAGGCAAGATCTCTAAGTGAGGCCAACGAATAATGACATACTGAAAGGAAAGCAGTATAGATGAGCCTAAGTAGCATGATATCTAATGCGCAGCATGTTGTACCTAAACATGGTTGCTATTGCGCCCAAAAAAAACCCTGAAACATGGTCTCTACCCTTAATTATACTACATCATACATATCACCCACCCATTTTCACTATCTGACCCAAGAGTTGTTTACAATAAATTATTACAGACCATGGGATATGAATTACACAATGAAAATAAAAGAAAAATAAGAAGTTAACTATAGGGAGCCTGCAGAATAGGCTCAAGTCTCCAGGTCCTCAATGCCAAGTATTATTTCACAACCTTTCTCATAATCCGGGTGTGTCAGAGTTCCCTAAGGACCACAAGGGCTCCGGGGCAGTGCTCACACCCAAATTTCATAGCCAAGATAGAGTAAGTGCAGTGTAGAATGGCTAACCTCTATGTGTCAAAGTTCAGAGGGGGCTCAAGTCTCCCAAGGCAATGCTCACACAGAGGGGGCAGAACCTAAACTTCTAAGAGTATATGTGAGAGTGCTTGACATAGTTTTGAAAAGGTTAAGTAAGAAAACAATTTTCAAAAAGGGTAAGTGAGAAAACAATTTTGAAGAGGGAAACTTGATTGGAATAGTTTTATAACGAAGAAGTTTAACCACCAAAAGGGGCAGGAACACCAAGTTCAACATCACACAAAGGACCAGGAATAGTCCAACAATCACAAGCAGGGGTAATAGGATTTGAGGGATAAATACAGAGCAAGTAAGGGTAAGCATGTAGCAGGCAGAAACACGTATATGCATGCAATCAGAAGCTCCTAAGGGTTCAGAGGATCAGGGGTACAGTAAAGTATTGGATTAGATTAACATAACATGACCAAATAGCTAAGACTATGATCACTAATGTACCAATCATAGGCATGGGGATTCACATAAGAAGCAGGTGATAAGGTATACAGAAACATGCTGGTCATTGACAAGTAAAGCATAACTTAACAGGTAGAGGTGATTCAAGATCTTAGTTACATGTTGAATAACAGAATGGTAAATAGAAGTAGATTAGAAACACAATAAATTGCAACAGTAATAGAAACATGTTGGTTTGAGGACTGAAATCTGAATTAGAACTTACCAGTGAAGTGAAGAAAGTAGAGACACAAAGCAGAAATAGGAGAGGCACAGTAGTTAGCCTTGGCTTGCAGCAGGCTAACTTGGAATAGGAGCAAGTAGCATAGAAGAGAGAATAGAGAGCAAGTTTTAGTTGTGTGAGAGAGAGAGTTGAACAGATTAGTTGTTCTATTTTTCTTAATGAAAGAGTATTGTATATATATAGTTTTAAAACAGATGGTAAATAAGGTAGGAATCAAAGTTAACCCTTAATTAAGGGACTTAGTATCAATCAATGTAAAATCAGTATAGGTATCCCTCAATTGAAGGGGTTAAGTTCAATCGGTATTATGCAGACAGCAAATAAGGAAAGGTACCATATGTGACTGCATATAGTAAATAAGGAAATAACTTAGCATAGTACAAGTATGGGACATGCAATTGAGGCTAGGTTCAGAATATTTCAATTAAGGAAATAATATAAAACTCCGTGTGACAGCATAGTTGACAAAAATAAGGAAAGGAAATAATTTAAAGGTTGTAAATAAGTAAGGAAATCATCACAAAAGATCAATGAGAGGTTCAGTTACAGGAAATTAGGGGTTTAAACAGGAGTAATGTTGATTCCTGTGAATACACGAAGTAAACATACAATAGGACAGGAAAATCAGAGATTCAAGTAAAAATCACATAGAATCATGGATTCAATATTAGCACACAGTAAATGATTAAAGGGATTAACAAACGAACATGATATAACAGAGAGAATCAAAGAGTCAGAAACCCCAATGGCTGTAGCAGCAAGAAATCACATAGGATTAGAGAATCATCTAAATAGAACAGTATTAACTAGAGGGATTAAACAGAGCAACTACAGCATAAGCAGAAGAAGCCAAAATCAAGAACCCTAATGAGCAAAAGTAGGATAAAAATCATAGAAAACTCAGGACGTATTCATAAGAGACAGACACATATACAAATCAAAAGAGTAGATCAATAAAGGCAAACCTAAGATTATAATACAGTGTTAAAACTAAAGTTTTAACATAATAAACTATGAAAAATAGATTTTAACAGAAACCGTTTTAAAATGCGAGAAGAATCTCATAAGAACCCTTAAACTTGAAGAAATCGTTTTTGCAGAAAGGTTTTTTTAGAAACCCTAGTTGGAAAACAAAAATCATTTTATGAAAAATGGAAAACCCTTAAAGAAAACATCAAAACGACTTGAAATATGTATAGATCTGTTACAGATCTAGAAAGATCTGAGGTTTTAGAAGTTAGGGTTTCGAAGAGAGAACCCAAAAAGGAGAGAAAAGCTCAAGGTTTTACCGATTTCCATCGGAAAATGTAAGAACCTTAATCGGACGGACAGGGGTAGCTGGAAAATGGCATGAAGGACCATAGGTAGGAGTTGAACTGCTCCAAGTTCACTTGAGGGCCTCAGGGCAGTGTCAAACCATCATCCGGTGAGATATAGGCCATGAGTGATGAGAGGTCATGATTTCCTGCGAGAGAGATGGCCGGAGAAGATGCAAGGTGGAAGGTTCTAGAGAGAACCAGAGATAGAGAGAGGGAGATAGAGAGACGGTTGAGAGAGAATGGGAACCGGGGAAATGAATGGGAACCGGGGAAATGAATGGGTGGTGGTGGTCATTAGGGTTTAAATTAGGAAGGGGGAGATCTGGGACGTTGATTTGAAATAATCAATGGCTCAGATTGCATAGGGGAATTGGGTCGGGTAGGATAGGGATTGGGCTTGGGTATTGGGTTATGTAATTGGGCTGGTTTCAATAGGCTGAAATTGAATTAAAATTGGGCTATAATCTAAACAGGGAGGGGCTAATTGTTAAATACCCGATTAGATAGATAAATAATTAATAGAAATAGCTAATAATTGCATAAATTAAATTAAGCTTAAATAGGTGGAACTAAGGTAATTAATTAATATAGAAAATATAAAATGAATAATTATTGATTTAAATGGTATAAAATGTACAATTAGGCCATGGTTGCAAAATTATTGTAATTATGGCCAAATAATGCCAAATTGACTAATTTGTGAAATAATCAAATCCTAATAGGATTAAAAATGATATAGTGAGCTGGGAAATATTTTGAAATTATTTATAATACAATTTATGAATAGTTATTGAATATAAAAATACTGAATAAATTGGAAAAGAATTTAATAAAAATATGAAAAATTATGAAAAAAATACCAGTTATTATAAAGAGTGATTTTGAAGCTATATATGCAAATTTTAAAATAGTTTTGAGAAACAAATTGGGTATCAACACCCAATCGGTCATTTCGAGAATTTATAACCCCGATTCCTCCATTTCTGCTTCTTTTTTGCTTTACAGTTGTATTGTGTCTTACCGGGTTGGTTGATTCAGGTCCGGATTGGTTTCTGAGTGAATTGAGACACTTGGTCTCTTTCGGAAGCTTAAGTTGGAAAAGTCGATCGGATGTCAACTTGTGTGTAAACGACCTCGGATTTGAAATTTGATGGTTCTGGTAGCCCCGTTAGGTGATTTTGGGATTAGGAGTGCATCCGGAATGTGATTTGGAGGTCCGTAGTAGAATAAGGCTTGAATTGGCGAAAGTTAGAATTTTGGTGATTTTTGCCAGCAGTGGAAATTATGATATCACGGTCGGATTAGATTTCGGAAAATTAGAGTAGGTTCGTGGTGTCATTTTGGACTTGTGTGTAAAATTTGAGGTCAATCGGACATAGTTTGGTAGGTTTCGGCGTCGTTTGTGGAATTTAGAAGTTTAGAAGTTCCTTAGTCTTGGATTCGGGTGTAAATTGGTGTTTTGATGTTGTTTTGAGTGATTCAAAGGTTCGACTAAGTTTGCATGGAGTTATATGACTTGTTGGTATGTTTGGTACAGGTCCCGAGGGCATCGGGTGTGTTTCGGATTCTCAACGGGTCATTTTTGGACTTTGGGAGATAGCAGATTCTGGTGTTCTTCAGTTGCTAGTTTCCTTCTTCACGTTCGCGAGGGGTGTTCTGGAATCGCGAAGAGGATCTGGGTCAGGTAGGAATTTTATGCTTCGTGTTATTGATGCCAGTCTCGCATTCGCGAAGCTCTGAGATCATATGCCTACGCGTTCGCGATGTTGGTCCCGCGTTCACATAGGGTTGAGTTGTGAGACCTTTGCATTCGCGACTAGGACATCGTGTTTGCGATGTAGAATTTCTGGGAAAGAGTAAATTTTCTCTTCGCAAACACAAGGGGTATTCCGCGTTCACGAATAAGGGAGCAGTTGAGCAGATTTAAAAATTCAAATCGAGGATTTTGAGTTCATACCACAAAATTGAATTGGGAGCTCGGTAGAAGGCGATTTTTGGAGAGATTCTTGCATGGGTGTTTGGGGTAAGTGATTCTTACCTAGTTTTGATTAATTCTCATGATTATGTCCTTAATTTCATCATTAAATTAGTGATTTGGGGTGGAAATTTGGGAAAATTTGAGAAAAGTCCTTAGGCCGAATTTTGGGGTTTTGATCGAGATTTTGGTATCGGATTTGAGTAAATTTGGTGTTCATAACTTGTGACTTTTACCCAATTCTGAGACGTGGTCCCGAGGAAGCTTTTGGGGTGTATTTCCAATTTCGTGCTTTAGCTTCGATTTCAGTAGCTAGATTAGTTCCTTGTAGTTGTATTTATGTTATGTAATTGATTTGGCTAGATTTGGGTCATTCGGAGTCGGATTTTCGTGGAAAGAGCGTTGTTTCAAATTGATTTGAGCTTGGTTCGAGGTAAGTGGCTTGTCTAACCTTGTGTGGGGGAAATCCCCTTAGGATTGATACTATTTTTGATATATGAGCGTTGTGTATGTGAGGTGACAAGTACGTACACGGGCTAATTGTTGTAAAACCCAATTTCTACTAAGTAATAACCCGTTTTCCTTCTTACTTGAATCTTATCAGCATGTGTATTACCCTGTTAGACTAGAATAGCATGTCTACTAGCCTTAACTGTTTATATGAACTACGTGCAGCATGTTTAGTGAATTTACCTGTTTTTCCTTAACTTGTGCTTAGGCTGAATTGTAGGATTCTGTGTTGTAATTATTGAATTCTATTAATTGGGATGCATATTTACTTTGGGACTACGGAATGGTATTCCTAGAGATCCCCATATTCTGCATATTTACTTTGGGACTACGGAACGGTATTCTGGGAGATCCCCCTGTTCTGCATATTTACTTTGGGACTACGGAATGGTATTCCGAGAGATCCCCCTGTCTTGCTTATTTACTTTGGGACTATGGAACGGTATTCCGGGATTTCCCCCTACACAATTACGTTTGGGAGTACGAGATGACATCTCAGGAGATACCCTGTTGTATTTTTGTGTACTGAGTTGTTGCCTTCTATGACTTCTCACTCGTTAAATTTCAGTCTTTATTTTACTGCGATATTTCATTCTGCCTTACTTTACTATATATATATATATATATATATATACCGGTAGGGCTCTGACTTGATCTCGTCACTACTCGATCGAGGTTAGGCTTGGCTCTTACTGGGTACCGTTGTGGTGTACACACACCCTTTCCTGCACATGTTTTTCAATGTGTAGGTCCAGGTTCTTCTTACCATCCTCGCTCATAGTTGCAGCCCCTGCTGTTGGAGACTTCAAGGTACATCTGCCCGAGCGCACAGATCCTCAGAGTCCCCCTCTATCCCCTTACGTTTATTTTTTTCCTCTTTCTGTAGAAAATGATGTATAGAACAGTTAATATTTCTTAGTAGCTTGTGACTTACGATGTTCCGGATTTGGGATAGTTTTGTACATCTCGGAAGTTGATAATTGTATGTGTCAAGCGTCATTCAATTGCGTATTTAGATTATTGTTAATGATAGCTATTAGTGTTCATGCTTTCATTTCATTTTCCGCAAAGTGTTAGGCTTACCTAGTCATAGGGACTAGGTGCCATCACGACAATTCACCGGGGGAGAATTGGGGTCGTGAAAAGTTGGTATCAGAGCTCTAGGTTCATAGGTAGCGAGAGTCATAAGCTGGTTTATTAGAGTCACGCGGATCGGTACGGTGACATCTGCACTTATCTTCAGGAGGCTATGGAACTGTTAGGAATAATCATACTTCTTTGATTTCCTTGTCGTGCAGGTTATTGACATCAAATTCTAAAATTCTATATTCTATTCATTCTCACAGATGGTGAGGACTTGTACCAGGAGATCTGATGGTCAGGCACTTGAGCCCCCTGCTAGAGCCTACAGAGACCGGGGACGGGGTAGAGGACGACCACGCGGTGAAGCTAGAGCACCCCCGCAAGCTGCGACAGAGGAGCCCCCAGCAGCTCCAGCTCAAGGGCAGGCACCATAGGCTCTAGCCTAGTTCATGAGCATGTTCAGCACCTTAGCTCAGACTGGATTGATCCTACTAGCTCCCGCCACATCTTAGGCTAGGGGAGGGGCACAGACTCCCGTAGCCCGTACTCCTGATCCGGTTCAGCATAAGACTAGGACAGCCGCTTCTGAGGCGGAGCAGCTTAGACTTGAGAGGTACAAGAAGTACCACCCACATACTTTCAGCAGATTAGCTTCAGATGATGCTCAGGGTTTTCTGGAGGAGTGTCATCGTATTCTACGTACTATGGGCATAGTGGAGACGAGTGGGGTTTCTTTCACCTCTTTCCATCTTAGAGTAGCAGCCTATCAGTGGTGGCGTGATTATGAGCTGAGTTGTCCGGATGAGGCAGCCTCATTCACATGGACTTAGTTGTCGGATATATTTTTGAGAGAGTATGTTCCTCAGATCCTCAGGGATGCATGGCGTGCGGAGCTTGAGCAACTGTTCCAGGGTTCTATGAATGTGTCAGAGTATGCAGTCCGTTTCAGTGAGTTGGCTCGACATGCACCGACCTTGGTTGCCATAGTTCTGGAAAGGGTTCATCACTTTATTGAGGGGCTCCACCCCAGTATTAGGACCAGTATGGCCAGGGAGTTGGAGATGGATATCTCTTATGAGCAGGTCGTGAGTATTTCCTGGAGAGTGGAGGGCATTCTTGCTCGGGACAGATAGGATAGAGAGGCCAAGAGGTCTTGAGAGACTGGTTATTATCCTGGAGCTCGTGCCCCAACAGTTCCCCATGGTGGGGGTTATGTGAGTCATCCTGTTCATTTATCTCTTCCAGCCGCCAGTGGTGTTCCAGCTCCTTCTAGGCCCCAAGAGCCTTATTATGCACCTCCAGTATCTAGTATGTCTCCTGCTCAGAGTGCTATTAGCAACTAGCTTAGCAGACCTGGCCCGAGCCAGTCACAACAGTCGCATCCTACGGGGGTTGTTTTGAGTGTGGTGATACTTGCTATATGATGAGGGATTTCCCATGACTTAGGAGGGGTGCACCTCCACAGACTTCTCATCCACCACGTGCTCCACCAAGTCCTCCGGCCATGCTTCCAACACCAACTACCTCCCCACCTGCTAAGCCAGCTCGAGGTGGAGGTCGGAGAGATCAAGGTCGCCCTAGATGGGGAGGCCATGCTAGGTATTATGCTCTTCCGACTCGTTCAGAGGTATTTGCATCTGACTCTGCCATTACAGGTATTGTTACAGTATGTCATAGAGATGCGTTGGTATTATTTGACCCATGCTCTACGTATTCATATGTGTCTTCTTATTTTTCTCCACATTTGGGCGTATCTCGAGATTCTTTGAGTTCCCCTGTTTATGTATCTACTCCTATGGGAGATTCTCTTGTTGTGGACCGCGTATATCGGTCGTGTTTGATTGCTCTTAGTTATTTTGAGACTAGAGTCGATTTATTATTACTCAACATGGTAGATTTTGATGTTATCTTGGGTATGGACTGGTTGTCGCCCCATTATGATATTCTTGATTGTCACGCTAAGACCGTGATGCTGACTATGTCAGGCTTACCGTGATTAGAGTGGAGGGGTACCTTAGAGTATACTCCCCGCAAGGTTATTTCATTTCACAAGGCTCAGTGAACGGTTGAGAAGGGGTGTGATGCGTATGTATCTTATGTGAGAGATTTCAGTATTGATACCCCAACAATTGAGTCAGTTCCAGTAGTGAGGGATTTTCCAGATGTGTTTCCAGCTGATCTTCCGGACATGTTATCCGACAGGGATATTGATTTTGGCATTGATTTGTTGCTGGGAACTCAGCCCATCTCTATTCCTCCTTATTGTATGGCTCCTCCAGAGTTGAAGGAGTAGTTTCAGGTGTTTCTTGATAAGGGATTCATTCGGCCCAATGTGTCACCCTGGGGTGCTCTGGTCTTTTTTGTGAAGAAAAAGTATGGTTCTATGCGTATGTGTATTGATTATCGCCAGCTGAACAAAGTTATAGTGAAGAACGTGTACGAATTGCCTCGCATTGATAACTTATTTGATCAGTTACAGGGTGCCAGGGTGTTTTCCAAGATTGACTTACGTTCAGGCTATCATCAATTGAAGATTCAACAGCCATATATCCCGAAGACTTCTTTTAGGACCAGATATGGTCACCATGAGTTTCTTGTCATGTCCTTCAGGCTGATCAATATCCCAGCAGCCTTTATGAATTTGATGCACAATGTGTTCCGACCTCATTTTGACTCCTTCGTCATTGTGTTTATTAACGACATTCTAGTGTACTCTTGAGCTCGGGAGGATCATGAGCAGCACTTGAGGACTGTGCTTCAGATTTTGAGAGAAAAGAAGTTGTATGCAAAATTTTCTAAGTGTGAGTTTTGGCTAGACTTGGTGGCATTCTTGGGTCATGTGGTATAGAATGATGGATCAAGGTAGATACGAAGAAGGTGGAAGCGGTGCAGAGTTGGCCTAGACCGTCATCAATTGTGTAGATCCACAGTTTTCTTGGTTTGGCAGGGTATTACCATCGTTTTGTAGAGCAATTCTCATCTATTGCAGCACCTATGACCAGGCTGACCCAGAAGGGTGCTCCTTTCAAGTGGACAGAGGAGTGTGAGGAGAGCTTTCAAAAGCTCAAGACAGCTTTGAATACAACCACAGTACTGGTATTGCCTAATGGTTTGGGGTCTTACACCATATATTGTGATGCTTCGCGGATTGGTCTTGGCATGGTGTTGATGCAGTACGGTAGGGTGATTGCCTACACGTCCACACAGTTGAAGGTGCATTAGAAGAACTATCTTGTCCACGATCTTGAGTTAGCAGCTATTGTTCACGCCCTGAAGATTTGGCGACACTATTTGTACGGTGTGCCTTGTGAGATCTACACCGATCACCGGAGTTTGCAACACTTGTTCAAGCAAAAGGATCTTAACTTGCGTCAATGGAGGTGGTTGGAGCTGCTTAAGGATTATGACATCACCATTTTGTACCACCCGAGGAAAGCCAATGTGGTGGTCTATTCTTTGAGTCATCGGGCGGAGAGTTTGGGGAACTTAGCATATCTTCCAGTAGCAGAGAGACCATTAGCATTGTATGTTCAGGCCTTAGCCAGCCATTTTGTCACATTGGATATTTCAGAGCCGAGACGAGTATTGGCTTGTGTGGTCTCTAGGTCTTCCCTTTATGATCGTATCAGGGAGCGTTAGTATGATGACCCCCATCTGCTCGTCCTTCAAGACATGGTTCGGTGAGGTGATGCTAGAGATAGAGGCACACAGTTTACATCACAGTTTTGGAGGGCCCCAATGGTCAACCTCCTCGTGACCAGGTAAAATCCCCACTATTTTGCCCTCTTTTTCTTCTGTTTTTCACCTTCTTGCTACCATCATCCGTCAATCGCCATCATCCACTACTGTTCGAATTCAAGTGAAACCCTAATCGCTCGAACACCACTACAAATAAGTCTTTAAATGCTCTTACCTAACACCACCTAACAACGAGCAAAAATAAACTGAAAGTAAAGAAGAGCATTAAAACTTGAGGCTTTATGCTAAGTTTAAGTCTCCAGTAGCATTTTTCTCTTTTTTTCCTTTCCTTTCTGTGAGTTCAACCATTGTGAATTGATAGTTGTGAGTTTGGGATTCTTAATTGCTACTAATCAATCTCCACTTGGTTTGCTGCTCCACAAAAGGTAAATGTATACTAACCCCCTCTCTTTAATTTCTAGATTAGTTGTGTAGTTCTACGTTTATTCTATTTACCTGATAATCACTTGTTTTTTCATGATAATATGTGGCTTTCATCATGTCTTGCTATTCGTGCCATTAGTTTCATTTCCGGATAGTTGTACCATGTTACGTAATCTATGATGGTTATTGAATTTTACTTCTCCTTATTTAGTTAGTTAAGATGTTTCTGCACTATTGTTATTCTCATGGATAAATCTTGTGCCTTTCATGATTAGTTGAAGTAAACCTTGTGTTGATGATTTTATGTGTGGTCCATATATGAAATTCTAAAATCATATATACACTATCATGTTTGTTAAGTCAATTGAATCATGTTCTTAAATTCCTCCCGAGGTCCTGCTTAGATTTCACATCTGCTGCACTGGTGCTACCCTGGTCCTTATGTCTGTGATATTATGTTGTATTAGTTCAGTTTAACGAAATGATTTTCACCACTGTTCATGCTCTCATGTTGATTTGTTTGACAGCTTGTTCATGCTACTTTGACAAACTGATTTATGTGTTTTTCTTATGATAATTTGAAACCAAGAAAATCCTATGATGAACCTTGTTGGTATATTAAAAAACCATCTCTAATATCTAGATATAATTTGTGGGATTGACCCCTATAATGAGTGTTAATGTTTGTCATTTCATGACTGTTTGAGCTTTGTGGTGGTAGATACATGAAACCCTTGTTGTTGTGTTGATTGAATTACTCTTATTGACCCCTTTACTTGAGCTCACATATGTCCTGTTGATTCTGTTAGTCAAATTATGTTCACGGACCACTATATGACCTTAGCTTGAGAAACTTTGTGCATGAATCACTGTCTTAGCCTGCTAGGACTTTATACGTGCAGTAATCTTGGTCTTTCTATGATATTTCATTAGTCTAGTTCAATAAATGATTCTTATTAATGGATATGTTCATGATTCCCATAATGATCTGTTCCTGCCTAAATAACTCTAGCTGGTAAACTTGATTATGATATTATACTATTTTGATTCATGAATGCCTGTCATGACCACTTGTACATAAAAATCATGTATTGAGCTTTGTTGACATACCTTGTTGGTGAAAATGTCCACTTTTCCAAAGTGTTAACTTAATGTGATCTGTTTGCCTTACCAAATTAAAATGGATGTCATTGTTTGTTGTCTTATGCCTGTTGATATCAATGTTTACAGAGAACTTATTGTTTGGATCTGGTACTTGGGGTATTTGGGTTTGAGTCTGGTTTTGTGATTGAGGTACCCTTCTGGCACAAAGTCACGACTCCAAATTCCCACCTAAGGTAGTCGTGATAGCACCTAATCTCTAAGAATAGGTAAGCCGACATATAACAAAATAATAAATAGAAATGACATCTAAAATAACAAAATCAGCTAATAAATCTCAAATACATGACACTGCATAAGAATACAGTTTTCCCTAGAGAACTGGTATTGTTGAGTCACAAACTCTATAAGATACACAGTAATATAAAATACGCTACGAACTGATACAAACTAATAGTAGAAAATAAAAGAAACAAGAAGTTGACTCCAACTCCTGCAGCCGCTATGTAGGATTACCTTGAAGTCTCCTATATGAGGCAAAACCAAAATCTAGCGATCGGGTCTAGCTAATGTACCTGGGTTTGTACAAAAATGAGCAGAAGTATAGTATGAGTATACCATAATGGTACCCAATAAGTATCAAGCATAACCTCGCTAGAGTAGTGACGAGGTCAGGTCAAGACACCTACCGGCTAAAAAGAAGTACTTGAACATCATAAATAGTAACAAGTCTAATAATGGAAGGAAACTAGCATATTGACAACAAAGAAAAGCAACGACGCAGCTAGCAACAAAGAGTAGGCAGTGTGAAACAACAAGTATAGGAAGTAATAGTTGCAGCGAACAATAAATATCACCGAAATGCTTGGAAACAACAATAAATGAATGGCCATGAAATGCAATGCAACATGTAATGCATGATGTGCAAAACAAAATTATAATCGAGGTGCCACAAATCACAATTACAATATCCTTATACCGTCACGTGATCCTTATGTGAAACAAAAGTATAGTGTTTGAAAGCAGTTTTTCAGAAATAGCTCACGCACTTTAGCTCCTTATTTCGTCACACGGCCTTCGAAATTCCCTTGCTAGCTCGCGCATATCAAGTCCCGCCTTATGTCATTGTATGCACATTAACTCCTAGCTTTATACCACCGTATACGCATCAATATTACAACGCCTTACCCGGGATCAATATAATCACAGTGCCCTGCCCGAGCTCAAAATAGTCACAACGCCCTACCCCGGCTCATAATAGTCACACCACCCTACCTAGGCTCATATATCAAATCACAATTGTCTTGCCCTACCCAGGCTCGGGCTACCTCTATGTTTCCAACACAAACCAATTCCAACATAACAATATGCATAATAATCTCAACTACAACAATAACATGAAATAGAAAATAGCCAACATCGAAAGTTGCACAAGGATCGTCAACTCCAATCACCTCAATTATTTCCAGAAAGAAAGGGTATTTCACGAAGTGATACTTTATCTCAATGCTCAACTTATACTTCAACAGTAATCGAAACATCAAGTAATAGAAACTCCAAAGAAAGCACATAAAGGAATCCTTAGTACTAAATCAAGAAACATGTTATTGCAGCTTCAATTTAAGCAAAATAAGAGTAGACATGATAACAAAAGAAAAACGATAAATCTCAATTAAGTGCTTGCAATTAACCTTTGATTCTAATCCGGTCAAAATACCACAACTAAGCTCGTGTGCATACTCGTCACCTCATGCAACCGCCTTCCAAATAAGTCAAATAGTGCAAACAAACCCAATCCTATGGTGTAGTTTTCCCAACACAAAGTTAGGCAAGATACTTACCTCAAAACAAGCCAAATCACTTGACAAGTAACCTTTTCCCGCGAGAATCTGACTCTGAACGGCTCGAATCTATCCAAAACAATTCAATAATATGAATAAAAGCTACAGGAAGAAATTTCAAACAATAAAGCTTTGATCATTGAAGAAAACAAAAAGTCAACCCCGGGCCCGTGCTTTGGAATCTGACCAAACTCAAAAGTCCCGAACACCCATTCCGCTATGAATCCAGCCATACTAAAATTACTCAAACCCGACTTCGAATCGACCTTCAAAACCTCAATTTATGATTTGGGAAAGTTTATACTCAAACCCCCAATTTCCCAACTCAAATCACTAATTAGATGATAAAAACAAAGATAGAATCATGGATAACAGACAAATCTAAGTCAAAAGAACTTACCCCAATCCAAATCGAGAATATCGCCTCCAAAATCTCCCAAATCCAAGATATCTCACTCAATATGTGATAAAATGGCAAAAACCCTCGAAATAGAGTACTTAACATATCTGCCCAGGGGTCTTCATCGCGAATGTGACACGTGCCTCGCGTTTGCGAAGCACGAAAATTACCAGCCCTTAAAATTCCCTTTACGAATGCGAGACCATGGTCGCAAATGCAAAGGCAAACCCAACTGACGCTTCGCAATCGCGAGTCCCCTCACAAATGAGACAACCATAAGCCTGAAGACCCCGATCTAGCTTCCTTCTTCACGAACGCGAGATGAGGGTTGCGAACACAAAGGCTATAGCACCCCACACTTCGCGAACGAGAGTCACCCATCGCAAATGCGAAGGCCAAACTTCGCTGGTAAAAAGTTGTTCTTCACAAATGTGACAGCCCTGTCGCGAACGTGAAGAAGAACACCAGATGCACTAGCAATTCCAGAACGAGGGAAAATGGCCCGTTGGCCATTTAAAAAACACTCGAGGCCCCCATGACTCCAACCAAACACACCAACCCACCCCAAAACACAATACAAACTTGCTCGAAGCCTCAATCACCTCCACAACATCAACACTACGAATCCACCCAAATCAAGCCTAATGAACTCAAGAGATCTTTCAAATTCAAAACTAATAGAAAATACACTTAGGCACCTGGAATTGACCTCAAATTTTGCACTGAAGTCATAATCACACAACATATGTACTGCAACTCCCAAAATCGAAATCCGATCCCGATAACACAAAGTGAACCCTCGATCAAATCCTCAAAACATCAAAACTTCCAACTTTTGCCAAAAAGAGCCAAATCGACCTACAGACCTCCAAATTCAATTACGGACATAAGCCCGAGTCCAAAATCACTATACGGAGCTGTCATAACCATCAAAACCCTATTTCAAAGTCTTCTACTCAAAAGTCAACCTCCGGCCAACTCTTTCAACTTAAGCTTCTAACTTTGGGACTAAGTGTCCCATTACACTCTAAGCCTCTCTTGAAGCCAAACCAACCACTTCGTCGAGTCACAATGCCACAATAGAACATAGAAGGACCAATAAATAAGGAAATAGGGCTAAAATACTCAAAAGGACTAGTTGGGTCGTTACATCACCCCCTTCTAAAAAACATATGTTCATACTCAAAAGAGACATACCTGAAGAGTCAAAAAGACAAGGATAACGGCTACACATATCATGCTTGGTCTCCCAAGTTGCATCCTCGACCGGCTGACCTCTTCACTCAATCTTCACTGAAGCAATGTTCTTTGAACTCAACTTCCAAACCTACATGTCCAACATAAGTCAAATCCTTGTCCAACTGGACTGAGCTGAAATCCAACACATGAGATGGATCACCATGATACTTCTGGAGCATGGAAGCATGAAATATCGGGTGAAAACTTGACAAGTTGGGTGGCAATGCAAGTCTATAGACCACCTTATCCACTCTATCAAGGATCTCAAAAGGACCAATATACCTAGAGCTCAACTTCCCCTTCTTCCCAAACCATATCATACCCTTCATGGGAGAAACTCTGAGCCAAACCCTCTCTCCTTCCATGAAAGCTACATCACGGACCTTCCTATCAGCATAACTCTTCTGCCTGGACTGTGATGTATGGAGCCGATCCTGAATCAACTTCACCTTCTTCGAAGCATCTCTAACCAAGTTAATACCCAATAACCTAGCATCCCTAGGCTCAAACCATCCAACCGGAGAGCGACACCGCCTCCCAAGGCCTCATAAGGAGCCATCTGGATGCTGCACTAATAGCTATTGTTGTAGGATAACTCCACAAGCAGTAGGAACTGATCCCATGAACCCTCAAAATCAATAACACAGACACGAAGCATGTTCTACAATATCTGAATAGTGCACTCGGACTGTCCTTTCGTTTAGGGATGAAATGTCGTGCTCAACTAGACCTTTGTACCCAAATCGTGTTGTACGGCTCTCCAGAAATGCGATGTGAACTGTGTGCCTTGATATGAGATAATAGACACTGGCACACCATGATGCCGAACAATCTCACGGATATAAATCCGAGCCAGCTGCTCTGAAGAATGGGTAGTCATGACTGGAATGAAATGAGCAGACTTGGTCAGTTTGTCCACAGTAACCCACATTGTGTCATACTTCCTCAAGGTCTGTGGGAGTCTACCTAAGAAATCCATGGTGATACACTCATTCTCTCTGGAATATCAAGCCTCTCAAGAAAACTACCCGTTATCTGATGCTCGTACTTCACCTGGTGACAGTTCAAACACCAAGCTACATACTCAACAATATTTTTTTTCATTTTTCTCCAAAAATAATGTTGCCTCAAATCTTGATACATCTTCGCGGCACCTGGGTGAATGGAATACCATAAACTATGGGACTCCTCAAGAATTAAATCACGCAATCCATCCACATTGGGCACAAAAATCCGGCCTTACATCATCAATACAGCATCATCACCAATAACCATATCCTTGTCATCATCGTGCAGCACCGTGTGCTTCAGGACAAGCAAATGAGAATCATCATAATGGCGTGCCTTGATGCGCTCAAAATAAGAAGACCAAGAAATCATGCAAGCAAGAACACGACTAGGCTCTGAAATATCCAATCTCACAAATTTGTTGGCTAAAGCCTAAACATCCAATGCCAAAGGTCTCTCCTCAGCTGGGATAAAAGAAAAACTACCCATACCCAGCCTTTCTACTTAAGGTGTCGGCCACCACATTGGCCTTTACGGGATGATAAAGAATGGTGATATCATACTCCTTTAGCAACTCTAATTACCTCCGCTGCCTCAAATTCAGATATTTTTTCTTAATAAAATGTTGCAAACTCCGATGATCAGTACATACCTCACAAGACACACCATAGAGATAGTACCTCCAAATCTTCAATGCATGAATAATAGCAACCAACTCCAAATCATGAATAGGGTAGTTCTTCTCATGGGGCTTCAATTGATGCGAAGCATAAGCAATAACTCTACCCCCTACATCAACACACAACCTATGCCAATATGCAAAGCATCACAATAGATGGCAGCGTGATTACCTACGTGTCTAGACAATTGAAGGTGCATGAGAAGAACTATCTTGTCTACAACCTCGAGTGAGTAGCCATTGTTCATTCCATGAAGATCTGGTGGTACTATTTTTATGGTGTCCCTTGTGAGGTCTACACCGATCACCGGAGTCTACAACATTTGCTTAAACAGAAGGATCTTAACTTGTGGCAGCGGAGATAGTTGGAGCTGTTTAAGGATTATGACATCACCATTATCTATCATCCCGAGAAGGCCAATGTGGTGGCCGATTCCTTGAATCGCAAGGCGAAGAGTTTGGTAAGTTTAGCATATCTAGCAGTAGCAGAGAGGCCTTTAGCCTTGGATGTTAAGGACTTGGCCAACCAGATTGTCAGACTGGATGTTTCCGACCCGAGTAGGGTTTTGTCTTGTGTGGTTTCTCAGTCTTCTCCTTATGATCGTATCAAAGAGAGCCAGTATGATGACTTGCATCTCCTTTTCCTTAAGGATACAATTTATCACGGTGACGCCAAGGAAGTCACTATTGGAGATGACGGTGTATTACATATGCAGGGCAGGCTATGTGTGCCCAATGTAGATGGTTTATGTGAGTTGATTCTCCAGGAGGCTCACAGTTCATGGTACCCCATTATCCAAGTGTCGCGAAGATGTATCAGGACTTGAGGCAGCATTATTGGTGGAGGCAGATGAAGAAAGACATAGTGGAATATGTATCTCGGTGCCTAAATTACAAGCAGGTGAACTATAAGCATCAGCAGCCGGGTGGATTGCTTCAGAAGTTAGAGATTCCAGAGTGGAAATAAGAGCGGTTTGTATTGGTAAAAAGAGTTTCAACGTAAGCTAACTCTTGGCAACTCAGCCAGTTATGTGGACACAGGAGAACGCGACAGCTGGATGTGATTCTTTGAAGAGGTACGGAACAAAGAGGCACAATTCAATAAACCTTCGAGCTCCTCAGCCACGGGAAACTCGCTCTAATCGAGACAAGGAAGGGACACGGTCAGAGTGAATCTAGACAGAGTTACGAATAGATTCAGGAATCCCTAATAAAAAGCTCGGACGTTATGTAACCTACGCATAAAAGTTATGGTTGCCTTTGGTAACGCCTCATTAATGTAATAATTAGTCATTAATGAGCAATTATTGCAAGAACCAAACGTTATATTAAGAAACCTCCTATATAAAGGAAGGAAATATAACTTGTAAGATTATCTGATTTTTGAATACAATCTACTTTGCTTTTCTATATTTCTGCAATATTATCTACTACTCGTGTCTCTTTATTTTAGTATTATTTCCTTGATTATCAGTAACTCGTGTTCATCCTAGAAATAGCTTTGGTCAAAGGATCTAATTCTTTGGTTAAACAAATTGGTTCCATTACCGGGAATCTGATAATCTTTGTTTGTTTCAAGGGATATCCTCTGAACTATGTCGAACTCCAACGAAACCAACCAGCAAAGGAATGGAACCCCAGTTCCATCACCTTCAAGAACCCCACGTGGTTCAAGGGAACAATCCCCAGAAATATCCAATAACAACAATGATAATAATGATCAAACGGTGGAACAAGATCGAGTAAAGCAAATGATTGCAGAGTATGTGAGCCAAGCTTTGCAAGAATTTGCGAGGGGATTACCGGCAGCGTTACCTGCACCACCGACGCCACCCCCCAATAATACAATCACCATGGAAAATCCTCAATCTGGGTTGGCGAACTCAAGAAGGGGAGATACTCCTAATGAATCTCTCGAAGCGAGACCAGGTATATCAAATAACTCTAAAGTACAGACTTTATTACTAACTTTGCAGAAACAGGTGAAGGAACAAAACGATCGAATCAAACAAATTCCGGGAGTACCACTTGTTATCAAAGGCATTGACATTGACAGATATTCTCAACAACCTTGGAAACCAAGCGCAGCACCCGTACCCATTCCAAAGAAGTTTAAATGCCTGACGTACCTAAATATGACGGGACAACCGACCCATGCGACCATGTAACTGCTTTTACCACCGGAGCGAAGGGCAATGACTTAACAAAACAAGAAATAGAGTAGGTACTGGTTAAAAAATTAGGATAAACCCTTACCAAAGGGGTGCTAACCTGGTATTCTCTTCTCCCTGAAAACTCTATTAATTCTTTTGCTGAGCTTGCAGATTCTTTCATAAAGGCACATTCCGGTGCGCAAAAACTCAAGAAAAGGATGGAGGACATCTTTAAAATAAAATAAGGAGATACAGAACTACTTCGTGAATTTGTAGGCAGGTTTCAACGAGAAAGAATGCAACTACCAAGGGTGCCTGATAATTGGGCAGCCATGGCATTCGCAAGTAATCTAAATGACAAAAGCTCAGAAGCCACGAGAAGACTCAAGGAAAGCTTGAGAGAATTCCCAGCTACAACGTGGAACGATGTTTATAACAGGTATAGTACTAAACTTCGAATAGAAGAAGATACCATTGCTCGTCCGAAAGAGGAAGATTATACCAGATCCAGGCATTCAGAATCAGACAGGAGATCAGGTAAAAATAGGTACGGTCCTTACATGGGACCATCAAGACGTGAAACTCGTCCCAGGTTCGAAAACACCAGGTTAGATTATGGACCACCAAGAAGAGATGTGGGCTCGTCTTCATCTAGATCCAGAATGGATCAAGGTCAGCGACCTAGAGGTAATGCGTAAATTGGGGATCATACCTTTAATGTAAGTACCTCTGAACTAATTTCAGTCTTAAGAAATTTGGGTGATAAGGTTCGATGGCCCAAAGAGATGAGGTCGAATCCGAATAAGAGGAACCCAGATCTCTGGTGTGAATTCCATAATGATCATGGACACAGAACTGCAGATTGCAGATTTTTGCAAGGTGAGGTAGAACAATTATTAAAACAGGGCTATTTGAAAGAATTGTTCAGTGAAAAAGGTAAACAGGCATACATGAAGAACATGTAGGAGCCCAAACCTCCATCTCCAAAACAAACCGTCAACGTGATACACGGAGGTGAAGAAGTAAACAGAGTGGTCTGCAAAACGACCACAAATTTCACAATTACACATGGAAAACGGGTTCGTGAAAATCTGGAAGCGGACGATATAACCTTCGATGATGCAGATATCGGCGGATTAATGCTTCCTCGCAACGATGCTCTGGTAATATCGTTACTTATTCATGACATTAACGTAAAAAGATTGTTGATTGATCCAGGTACTTCAGTCAATATCATTTTGCTAAGAGTCGTGGAAGGAATGCTATTGGGGAATCAAGTAATCCCAAGGGCACGAGCCATATCAGGGTTTGATAACTCTACGGTTATAACAAAAGGAGAAATTGAGCTTAGCACTTATGCTGAGGGGGTGATAAAAAGTACCAGGTTCCAAGTCATCGATACTGACATGGCTTATAACGTAATCGTGAGAAGGCCATGGATAATTAAATTCCCCTCTAAATGGGGGATTTAGCAAATTAGAGGCAATCAACAAACCGCACGAAATATAAATTATGTGGTACACTACAACAAAGAAGTAGAGGTGGAAGAATCAAAAGATAAGGGAATCTCCCAAGTAGGTAAAACTTCCCAAACATGCATGGAAGAAATTACTACCCAGATAAGTACGAAAGGTATTATTGCTGAAACAGGTACGAAAGAAAATACTTACGAGAAGGTGAATCAAGTTACCACGGAAGGTGCATTAGACCACACGGATGTAGATTCCAGATCGGACATCATTCATGAACCGGAGGAAGACGAGCACATCAAAACAACTACGGAAAAGCTCGAAGTTGTTCCATTGTCTGAACAAAACCCTGAACAGAAAGTGTATATAGGCACGAGTCTGGGCCCTAGTCGAAGAGGTAAGTTAATTGATTATTTAAAGGCTAACGCAGACTGCTTTGCGTGGTCCTACTCAGATATTGACGGTATCACGACCCGAAATCCCACCTTCGGGCCGTGATGGCGTCTAACATTGAACCCGCTAGACAAGCCAACGTGTACAGTTAAACTAACATGATAACACCGAATTAACAGAATAAACTAAAAACAGTTCACAATTTTTTTTAACGGAAATAGATAAAGTGTCAAAGCTAAGTAAGGATAACATAATACCACGTTGCAATAACTCCCCAAAACCTGGAGTCACAAACTCACAAACTGTCTATAGGAGTGCTAAATACAAAGTCTGAAATGAAATACATGACTATCTCTGAAAACTAGAGGAAGAACAAGACAGAAATACAGAAAGTAGGGATAGGAGAGACGACAAGGCCCACGGATGCCAGCGGGTATACCTTGAAGCCTCTGGGGTGGACTGAAGGAGACTCCCTCAACGCATTCCACTGGGTCCGGGTGCAGGATCTGCACAACAATAAGATCTTCAATGTAGCATTAGTACAACCGACCCCATGTACTGAGTAAGTGCCGAGCCTAACCTTGGCCAAAGTAGTGACGAGGCTAGACTTGACAACAAACGTTAACTTGTCCTATTCTACAACATATATCGTGGAAAAACAAAGCAAGAGATAAATAGATACGTAGGAGGATACGGGAGCAGACAATTGGGTAACAAGTGAGATAGAGCAGTTAATTAAGTACATAGGAACAAACAAGAACGCAATTTATCAGAAATATGCTAATGAAATAAATCTAATGCCAGAAATGTAATAAATGGCACGGCATCACCCTTTGTGCTTTTACTCTCTTCCTCACAATGCAATGTACGATGTAAGATAACATGAATCATGGCACGGCATCACCCTTCGTGTTTTTACTCTCTTCCTCACGATGCAATGTATCATGTATGGCAATGTAAATCATGGCACGGCATCAACCTTCGTGCTTTTAAATATAAATCATGGCACGGCATCAACCTTCGTTCTTTTAAATATAAATCATGGCACGGCATCACCCTTCGTGCTTTTACTCTCTTCCTCACTATGCAATATGATGTGATCAATGTAAATCATGGCACGACATCACCCGTGCTTTACACTCTTCCTCACCAATGCAATGACAATTATCAAAATGGCAAGGAATGCAACATAGTGGAATCACAAATCATAATCACCCGACAAGGGGAAAATATAAGTCATTATCATAATAAATTGCCCGGCAAGGATCTCAGCTATAACCAACCTTTTCAAGTATATCCTTTACAGTTGGGTCCTCAATAGGACCATTAAATCACAAGTTCATCAACGAGGATTTTCAACACGGTCAACTTCCAAGTAGAGATAAATTCATAATACAATGGATATGGAAGTAAGGACAAGAATTTCATCACAAAATTGACTCACGGGCATGCTTGACACACAATGCATAGGTACTCGTCACCTCACCTATGCATTGGACATGATAAACGCTTAGCACATAGCATACGATACCTATTCCCTCACCAAAGTTAGGGAAGACACTTACCTCGGGTCCAAAAATGCAATTAAGCATCTAATACCGCCTTTCCTCTCGAATCCGACTCCGAAATGACAATATCTAATCAGGATCAACATAATAATATCAATAATGACTCAATAATTCAGTCTCATAGCCTAATTATTCAATTCCCAACATTCTTCCAAAAAAACAAATTTTGGCCTCGGGCCCGCTTGGTCCAAACACGAGGCTCGGACCAAAACCCGATCACCCATACCCCCACGAGTCCAAATATATAATTTGTTTTGAAATCCGACCCCAAATTGAGGTTGAATTACCCAAAATTCCCAAAATCTTAACTCTACCCAAAATCCTAATTTCTACTTTGATTTCATGATTTTAGGCCTAGATTTTAGGGTGAAATATTGTAAAAAAAAGTTAAGGAGTAAAGAAAATGAGTTAGAAATCACTTACTAATATTTTGGAGAAGAAAGAGTGTTTGGAAAATCGCCTCTTATGTTTTTAGGGCTTTGAAAAATTAAAATAACAGAAATTTCCGTCTATTTATACCCCCTCAGGTCCCCCACCACGATCAGCGAAAAATGGACTGCGGCCGCGCTAGCAAAGACCAAGAAAACTGAAGAAAACCAAGAAAAATGACTGCAGTGACATGATTTAGTATTTTGGACATAACTTTCTCTACATATGTCTAAATTACTATTTCTTTATATTTCTGGCAACTAGACAAGAAGGGCTAAAACTTTCGTTTTTGAATCATCTCAAAATTTCTTGTAGATCAAAAGATATAGTCCTCCGAAGTCGGACCAGTGGCCCAGCTCCTCCACTGCGGGCCGCGAAAAAACAACCGCGGCCGCGAAGCCCTCAGCGCGGTCCGCGAAAAAGGACCACGGACCTCGGTGGTAGGTTCAGAGATCTGAGTTCTGTGACCTCCAACAGCTATATTTTAAGGCTAAAGACCTCCCGGGACCTACCCAAAACTCACCCGAGCCCTCGGAAACTAAAACCCTATGTACACACGACCTCAAAATCATCCTGCGGACTTATTCGAGTAATGAAACCACCAAAATAACATAAAAAAAAATGAATTAAACTCAAAAATCTATAGAATTTTCTCAAACTTCATAAAGTATCAAATTTTCCACTTTTGATCTGAAACACGTCAAACCAAGTCCGTTTTACATCAAATTTTATAGATAGCTCATATAACACATATTAAACCTGTTCCGGGCTCCGGAACCATAATACGGGCCCGATAACATAGGTTTCACATCAAAATTCATTTTCAAATGTCTTTATTATTTTCAAAAAACAATTTTCTTTAAAAAATTCATTTCTCGGACTTGGGACTTCGGAATTTGATTCCGGGCATACGCCCAAGTCCTATATTTTCCTATGGACCCTCCGGGACCGCCAAATCACGGGTCCGGGTCCGTTTACCAAAAATGTTGACCAAAGTCAACTTTAATCAATTAATTATTATAAATTTCAGCTTTTCATCAAGTTTTCACATAAAATCTTCCTGGCTACACGCCCGGGATGCGCACGCATATCGAGGTGAGATTAACGGAGGCTTTTAGGGCCTCAGAACACAGATTTAGATAAATTAACATATGATGACCTTTTGGGTCATCACAATCTCCACCTCTAAAACAACCGTTCGTCCTCGAGCGGAAATAGAAAGGTACCTGAGTCTGAGAAAAGATGGGGATAACGGCTCCTCATATCGGACTCGGACTCCAAAGTCGCTACCTCGGCAGGCTGACCTCTCCATTGAACACGAACCGAAGGGTAACTCTTCGATCTCAACTGACGAACCTGCCTAGATAATATGGCTACCGACTCCTCCTCATAAGTCAAAATCCTTGTCCAACTGGACACCGCTGAAGTCAAGAACATGAGATGGATCTGCAATATACCTCCGGAGCATTGATACATGAAACACCGGGTGCACGACTGACAAACTAGGTGGAAAGGCAAGTCTGTAGGCCACCTCTCCTACCTTGTCCAGAATCTCAAATGGACCAATGTACCTAGGGCTCAACTTGCCCTCTTTCCGAATCTCATCACGCCCTTCATGGGCGACACCCGAAGAAATACCCGATCGCCCATCATAAATGCCAAATCTCGAACTCTGCGATCCGCATAACTCTTCTGCCTGGACTGAGCTGTACTAAGTCTATCCAGAATGATCTTCACCTTGTCAAGGCATCCTGGACTAACTCGGAACCCAACAATCTAGACTCTCCCGTCTCAAACCATCCGATTGGAGACCGACACCGTCTACCATACAACGCCTCATACGGAGCTATCTGAATGCTCAACTGATAGCTATTGTTGTAGGAAAACTCAGCTAAAGGCAAGAACTGGTCCCATGAACCACCAAAGTCAATAACACAAGCTCGCAACATATCCTCCAAAATCTGAATAGTACGCTCGGACTGCCCGTACGTCTGAGGATGAAATGCTCAAATCAATCTGGGTTCCCAACTCTCGCTGAAATACTCTCCAGAAATGGGAGATAAACTGAGTACCTCGGTCTGATATAATGGATATGGGCACACCATGCAGTCTAAAAATCTCTCTCATATAGATCCTTGCCAACTTCTCTGCTAAATACGAAGCTGATACTGGGATGAAGTGCGCTGACTTGGTTAGCCTATCCACAATGACACATATTGCATCAAACACCCTCTGAGTCAGTGGGAGTCCAACTACAAAGTCCATGGTGATACATTCTCACTTTCACTCGGGAAGCTGAATCTGTCGCATCAAACCACCGGGCCTCTGGTGCTCGTACTTAACCTGCTGACAGTTCAAACACCGAGCTACATAAGCTAAAATATCTTTCTTCATCCTCCGCCACCAATAGTGCTGCTGCAAGTCGTGGTACATCTTTGCGGCGCCCGAATGAATAGAATATCGGGAAATATGCGCCTACTGAAGTATCAACTCACGAATACCATCCACATCAGGTACACAAATCCGTCCTTGCATCCTCAAAACTCCCTCAACATCAACTGTAACCTGCTTGGAATCTCCGTGCCTGACTCTATCTCTAAGAACACATAATGGTGATCATCATACGCCTGGCCTGAATACGGTCATATAAGGAATAACGGGCTATAGTATGGGCCAAAACACTGCCAGTCTCAGAAACCTCCAATATCACAAATCGGTTGGCTAACGCCTGAACATCCAAAGCAAGAGGTCGCTCTCCGATTGATAAATAGGCAAGACTACCCATACTAGCTGACTTTCGGCTCAAAGCATCGGCCACCACATTGGCCTTCCCCGGATGATAAAGAATGGTAATATCATAATCCTTCAGCAACTCTAACCATCTTCTCTTTCTCATGTTCAACTCTTTCTGTTTAAACAAATACTGTAAGCTGTTATGATCAGTGAACACCTCACATGGCACACCATACAAATAATGCCTCCAAATCTTCAATGCATGCACAATAGCTGCTAACTCCAAGTCATGAATCAGATAGATCTTCTCATGGACCTTCAACTGACGAGAAGCATAGGCTATAGCCTTTCCATTCTGCATCAACACTGCACCAAGCCCAACTCGTGAAGCATCACAATACACGATATACGATCCTGAACCTGTGGGCAAAACTAACACTGGTGTCGTGGTCAAGGATGTCTTGAGCTTCTGAAAGCTCGCCTCGCACTCCTCAGACCACCTGAACTGGGAACTCTTCTGAGTCAACCTGGTCATCAAGGCTGCAATGGATGAAAAGCCCTCCACAAACCGGCGATAATAACCTGCTAAGCCCAAGAAACTCCGGAACTCTGTAGCTGAGGTGGGTCTAGGACAATCTCTGACTGCTGAAATCTTCTTGGGATCCACCTGAACACCCTCTGACGATACCACATGGCCTAGAAATGCAACTGAACTCAACCAGAACTCATACTTGGAAAATTTTGCATATAATTGACTATCCCTCAAAGTCTGGAGGATGACACTAAGGTGCTGCTCATGCTCCTCTCGGCTGCGAGAGTATATCAATATATCATCAATGAAAACAATCACAAATGAGTCCAAAATAAGGCCTGAACACTCGGTGCATCAACTCCATGAAAATAGTTGGGGCATTTGTCAATCCAAATGACATCACCAAGAACTCATAATGCCCATAACGAGTGCGAAAGGTTGTCTTAGGGACATCAGACGCCCTAATCCTCAACTGATGGTACCCATATCTCAAATCAATCTTGGAGAACACATTAGCACCCTGAAGCTGGTCTAATAAACTGTCAATCCTCAGCAAATGACACTTATTCTTAATAGTAACCTTGTTCAGTTGCCGGTAGTCAATACACATGTTCATTGAGCCATCTTTCTTCTTAACAAACAACTCGGGAGCACCCCAAGGAGAAACACTAGGCCCAACGAAGTCTTTACCCAACAAATCCTGTAACTGCTCCTTCAATTCCTTCACAATATTGATATCGAGATACGATACTTGAAGACCTCATAATTACCCAAAATAACGTGCCTCATCTAACGCCACCCGGAGCGGGCACCTACCTTGTAAGTTAAGGCTCCATAATTATAGCACGAATTTAGCAAATTACACACAGATGGTTAATTAGTTTATTTATTTATTTATTTATTTATTAATATTATTATTATTACTCCTATTTTTATACATAAGTCTTTAACAAGCATGACTTCCTACCAGTACTTATAGTAAAAAGAAACAAAATTTAATTCACAAGGGAGAATTTAAACACAAGAATTTCCATCACAAGGATCTCATCCTTACATAACTTCTACTGTGGCTCGAGGTCCGGTCTAAATATACCAAATCATTTTAACACGCGAGGATGTCCTCGGTTCTGAATCACAAGTAATATGCATATCGTGCCACTCGAAACATTCCATTTCCTTCATTTAAATATTTTTCGTTAAGAAAAATTTCAACATGTAATGGTAAACACAGTTATTCCCATAGAATTTCTCAATACAAGTATCCACATAAGTAGATTTTTGAGTTACGAAGCTCACCCGAAAGAGGAGCATATTAGAAGAATTTTATTAGATAAGCATAACCGAATTAAGTTCAGAAAATCATCACTTTATAATAATTAGAGATTGTTCTTTTAATGAAATCATTTAATGTAACACCCTTATCCATACCATAAAAAATGTATTAACAGACTAGGTCTCCACCTCTAGGAATATAACCTCCACTTCCGACATTCCGACTCCTATTTCCCCAGGTGGTTATGTAGTTGAGTTGTAGCTGAAAGGGGGCACGTAGCCTGAGTGCTATAATGAAATATGACTCTCCCAAGTCTAGGGCAATTTCTACCACTAGCCGACATAAAGTATCATCCTGCCCTGAGTCTTCCAAAATTTAAAATCATTTTTGAGTCCTTTAATGAGTCTGGGGACTCACCCTCTGGCTATACGAACCAACATAGGAGGATGACTGGTTAACTTATCGAACCTGATGGCATATGCTGATACTATCGAATGACCTGACGCAGTCGTGACTTCCAGGCTGAGTAGACTTTTGTAGACTTCAAGTTGTTTGAATAACTCCTCTAGTACTGAGGTATAGGGTTATCAAGGAGGTAGACATACCGAATTCCCAGCTTTAACTCTTGCAAAAAAAATCCCCGACCTTATACATTCCAAGCCACAACTGATATGACACGCGGCCTCGTAATCAATTCCTTGACAGTGGACTCTCCCTACGTGGCACAAAATCATAGGTCACGATACCTGATAATCCACGATGTTAAACTTCACAGCTCATATAAATCAACCCCGTTGCTTTACACTTATTCTCATGGTATGCAATACTTCATGGAAGCAGTCAAGAAATCATCTGGGTCTTCAAAAGATATACCACTGAATTGGAGTGGAACTTGTTTGGTAACTTGTCCAACCTCAATAAACAGACTAGTGCATCCTGCAACCATGGAGTAGCTATAAATCCTTCCGGAATCTGAACTAGTTCAACATATACTTACCGAGCTAGAACCTCCGCATCTAGATCCATTTGAGACTGTACAATAAGTGCTGATATTCGAGCTTTAGACTGCGCTCTGTTTCTATCTCTTTCCTTGATATTAGTTGTCACTAGGGCTTCCCTCTCTTGTTCGGTCGTAGACGCTTCGCATGTTGTCGAGATTAGTGAGAGGACAAGAGTAGGCAAGTTCAATCATCAATGATAGAATAATTTCGCATAATGTAGATGAAGAAATGTGGAGTTATTCCTAACGTTGCAGCCTCTGGGGATAAATACAGACGTCTCCGTACCGATCCCTCAGACTCTACCAAGTTTGTTCGAGAGATGTCAGACCTAAGCAACCTGGGGCTCTGATACCAACTTGTCACGACCCGAAATCCCACCTTCGGATCGTGATGGCGTCTAACATTGAACCCGTTAGACAAGCCAACGTGTACAGTTAAACTAACATGATAACACCGAATTAACAGAATAAACTAAAAACAGTTCACAATTTATTTTTAACAGCAGAAATAGATAAAGTGTCAAAGCTATGTAAGGATAACATAATACCACGTTGCAATAATTCCCCAAAACCTGGAGTCACAAACTCACGAACTGTCTATAGGAGTGCTAAATACAAAGTCTGAAATGAAATACAAGACTGTCTCTAAAAACTAGAGGAAGAACAAGACAGAAATACAGAAACTAGGGATAGGAGAGACGCCAAGGCCTACGAACGCCAGCGGGTATACCTTGAAGCCTCTGGGGTGGACTGAAGGAGACTCCCTCAACACTGTCCACTGGGTCCGGGTGCGGGATCTGCACAACAATAAGATGTGCAGCGTAGCATCAGTACAACCTACCCCATGTACTGAGTAAGTGTCGAGCCTAACCTCGGCCGAAGTAGTGACGAGGCTAGACTTGACAATAAACGATAACCTGTCCTATTCTACAACATATATCGTGGAAAAACAAAGCAAGAGATAAACAGATACGTACGGGGATACGGGAGCAGACAATGGGGTAACAAGTGAGTTAGAGCAGTTAATTAAGTACATAGGAACAGACAAGAAGGCAATTTATCAAAAATATGCTAATGAAACAAATATAATGCCAGAAATGTAATAAATGGCACGGCATCACCCTTCGTGCTTTTACTCTCTTCCTCACATTGCAATGTACGATGTAAGATAACATGAATCATGGAACGGCATCAGCCTTCGTGCTTTTACTCTCTTCCTCACGGTGAAATGTATCATGTATGGCAGTGTAAATCATGGCACGGCATCAACCTTCGTGCTTTTAAATATAAATCATGGAACGGCATCACCCTTCTACTTTTACTCGCTTCCTCACTATGCAATATATGATGTAATCAATGTAAATCATGGCACGACATCACCCTTCATGCTTTTACTCTCTTCCTCACTATGCAATATATGATGTGATCAATGAAAATCATGGCACGACATCACCCTTCGTGCTTTACACTCTTCCTCACCAATGCAATGACAATTATCAAAATGGCAAGGAATACAGCATAGTGGAATCACAAATCATAATCACCCGACAAGGGGAAAATATCAGTCATTATCATAACAAATTGCCCGGTAGGGTCTCAGCTATAACCAACATTTTCAAGAATATCCTTTACAGTTGGGTCCTCAATAGGACCATTACATCACAAGTTCAACAACGAGGATTTTCAACACAATCAACTTCCAAGTAGAGATAAATTCATAATACAATGGATATGGAATTAAGGACAAGAATTTCATCAAAAATGGATTCACA